>QGOA01000886.1:0-74188 GCA_003313075.1 Termitomyces sp. MG16
GAATCTGCCAGCTAGGATCTATTGCCTAGCATCTGATGTCAGTTGCTGAGTTTGTTGACAGAACTCTATCAGCTTCTTGAGCTTCTTGCACAGCCACACCATGCAAATTTCAAACAGAGAATTGATGAGTAATTCCATACCTGCAGTTTCCACTGATGGTGGACAGAATGCCTACAAGCTATGGGGAGACCCAGCAGACACTCAGGATGTGCAAGCATCCAATGCAGGTCAATCAAGATCCAAGGCTCAAGGTTGAGGTCAGAGCACCAACCTGCCTGGGAATGAAAGCGAGGGGCAGAGAGCTGAGAGCTTGCAACATGATGGCCAGCAATGGCCCTGAGATAAGATGCCAGGGAGATTGACTCCTTCAGTTATGCAGCTGCCAGAAGAACCTCGACGGTCTAGCTGGCTGGCTTTCAAAGGGCCCTCTGATGAGGATAGACAATTGACAGGTGCTCAGAGTGCCTCAGGAGACACTGAGTCATTGATATGAGCTGGGGAACCCATGCTTCTGAGCCAGAGTAGTAGGGCCAGGTGGGCTGTGGTAGGCCTAATGCCCACCAAGATAGTGGAAGCCTGCATAGAGGAGGTACCAGAAGAGGATGCAACTCCTGAAGTAAGCAGCATGAAAAATTGTTTCCTGTGCACACCAGCAGTGGAGGAAGTCCAGAAGGTTGCAGACCTCCTGAAGAAGGTGATTGAGTTGTCTAGCAATGATGATGCTGGAGCAGAAGAGCAGCAGTTGAAAACCACGTACACTGTGCGCTTGCAGATGTTCTGGGATCTGCACCCAGAGGTGATAAAATACACCATCCAGGCACAACTCAAGCATTATGCTTCTGCACATATAGTAGCACCTAGGTGACAAGGGCACAAGGTGTCCACTGTATTCAGTACTAAATATACTGATTTAATAGTAAGAGTTCTCACTATGGAACTCCAGATGTATTTGCAGTGTAAGGCCGCAAGGCAATTGGGGGTGTTAACCTCCTGGAGCCACACATCTAAGGAATGCTCAGCACATTGTAATCAAGACGTTGGAGTTGAGCTAATGGAAGCACTAGCATGGGTGCAGAAAGTGCCTGAAGTAAAACCAGTGAGTACCTTTTATACTCCAGCAGGACAAGGGTGGCATGAGGAGCCTCCACACATGAGTAACTGAGACCTTAGGACAGAGATGTCAGGCCCACATAGATGCAATAGCACTGCATTTAAAATAGAGAGTGAGGCATCTTTGATGCCATGTGTGCCAATGGTGGAAACATTGAGCAATAGAGTCACATATCAACATATGTGCAATGGTGATCTCAGGACTAAGAGACAGTCTCTTATTGATGATCAGGGAATTGTATTCAAGGGCACTAAGCCTATTGATGAGATGCATCGTCAATTCATAATGCAGGGCCAGGAGAATCAAGCTTCTCCAGAATTAGGGCGGTGCAATGATCATGATCAAGGAGACTTCCTTGATTGAGATGGTGCCACACATGATGTCCCTAGTAATGGCCAGGATGAACACCCAAGGTTGATTCTCCAAAGATAAGGGCAATTATGTTCACAGTCAAGGAGGCTCAGAACATCTACTGCAGGGTGGACAAGAAAAATCACTTTCCCAAGCTACTGATTTAGTGACTAGATCTCTGGATCAGCGGGAGGCCATTCAGATGCATTGTAAAGCCATGCACAATTGCCTTCATCAAGTAGTCAATGATGCCTTAGGAATAACCTTATGGTTACCAGATGGGATGAAGCTGCATAAAGCAGATAGTAGGCACATCCAAGTTCAGTGACTTGGAGGATTGGGCAATGGATGTATGTACCCACCTTGCTATGTGCTTATATGGAGGCAACTATATGGAATAAGAACAAATCTTTGTTTTGCCCAAGTTCCTGGCCGGAGAGGCCATGGGGTGGTTTCAACAAGCAGTATTGCACGTCAACTGGGTCCAGTATGATTGGATATTCAAAGGAGTCCTCACAAGACTGTACAATCAATTCATGCACCTCTAAACACTACAGGATGCAAGGTGGGACTTTTAGTCTACCAAGTACACTGAGAAGTTAAGGGTACAAGGGTTCTACAATACTCTTAACAACCATGCCCAGAACATGGCAGTATATCTGAACAGGTATATGATGCTCAAAATATTCTTGGATGGTATCCCAGCAGACATGCACTGCTATCTGATATGTGAGGATGGGCTGTTCCCAAAGGTCAATGATGTGAAGGAGTTTGTGGTGTACACATCAGGTATGAGCAGTTCCTTAAGACTGCTAACTACTATGAGCATTGTAGTAGCCACAAAGGAGGAAGCAGGCAACTACCACCTGCTGGGGCACCCTCATGAGGTCAGCATGTGGGAACCTTCCTGGCTAAGAAGGCTAACTTGGATTGTGACTGCAACACATGGTTTGTGGTATGCAGAACTCCTGCGGCAAATTGAGGGCAAAGCTGCCTACAACTGGAGCAGGTGCTAGACAGAGAACATTCTAAGCCAAGGCCGGAAGTCAAGCTGGCCAATCCACCTGGTTAGACAGAGACCTGCTTTGCATGCAGCCAGCCAGGCCACTATGCTACCAATTGCTCTGCAAGGACAGGAGCTTCAAAAAAGAGGTATACACTCCAAGCCCACCTGCAAGCCACACATACTGCAGCTGCGAGTGGAAGTGACAGAGATATATCCACCGAGTCTGAGGCTGAGCACCCCATGGATAACCAAGAGCCTCCAAAGGAGGCATCAGGCACCAAGCCCAAGAGTATGGTTGTGGAGAAGGAGGAGTACATCACAGTAGATGTATACACTGATGCCTATGACAATGAGTACTATAGTCATGACAGCGACTCTGAGTGCTTAGCAGCAATGACAGATTGGCTGTCTTCAAATGATCACAACAAAAATAACATTGTGTGGATGAAGAAGGTGACTCTTTATTAAACAGAGGGCACTTTGCAGCGCCCTACATTGAAATGGGCAGATAAGGAGTGTCTGGTCTTGTATGTGGATGTGAATGGCCACAAAGCATGGACCTTATAGGACTCTGGAAGTACTACTTTGGGTATTACACCCCACTTCACCCACATCTATGGAATTTCTGTACAGAAGTTAGCCATGCCATTGGCATTGCAGCTGGGCACTGTAGAGAGCCATGCTATGGTGCAGTATGGAATGACCATAACCGTCCAGACACTGGGCTCATGTAGCTAGAAATATATGAATGTAGCAAACTTTGATCGCTATGACATGATACTAGGAACACCATTTATGCGGCATAACAAAGTCATGCTAGACTTTGAGCATGGTCAGATGCTAGTGAATGGGAAAGTGATCCTAGCAGAACAAGCTACAGCAGACAACACTGATAATTGCCTGTGATGTCACCATACTATGGAGAAGCACAAGGATTTTCCCTGATTTGGCCAGCGCAAAGTGCCAGTAGTGGAGGTTGTAGATGAGGAAGTACAGGCTATGCCTAGACTGAGCTCAGCCCACAATGTGGTGTTGATAAGTGAGGAGGAGTATCAAGCCTCCAAGATGAGAAACAAGTGAATACTCCTGATGTTTGAAGCACAAAGCCTCCAGATAAACAATAGCAAAAGGCAAAAAAGCTGGAGGACTCAGTGGATATATGTCCACCTATATCCTCATGAGTCAAGTTAGAGGACTTGAAAGACAGCAACTGAGAGGCAGAAGCCTCATATTGTGAGAACACACAGTCCTTATGGGAGCAATCAGCTCCTCTTCCTGAGTACAACTGGACATACGATCCTCAAATGCCACAGAAGTGGAACGAGCTGGTAGCAGCTATGTGTGTGCAAAATGCACACCAGCAACAAACAACTGTGCTACCAGTGTATCATCAGCCTGCACCAGACAAAGTGTTCATAGCGTATTCCCTCATATGCAAGGAAAAAAACCTTGTGGCTCACAAAGCAGCAATAGTGGAGTCCCTGCTAAGGCTGCACATACCTGATGACAGTGTTAATTGGGTGCTCGCAATCCACAAGCAATTTGCACAGCAGCCTTGGCCACAATCAGATATGGTGGAAGTACTTCCCTCAGTATGTCTGAAGGGAAAACAGGTGACAAGCCTTCATGAGGAAGATATCCCTTGGTTGCATCAGCAATGACAAGAAGAATTTGCCAATATAGTCAATGAGACCAAGGAGGAGCTCCTGCCATAGTGGAAAGTTAACTATGAGATCAATCTCATAGATGAGAGCAAGCAATACAAGTATCACTTGCTGCACTGCCCATGCACACTCCAGGAGCAACTACGTGATAAAATTAATTGCTATTTGAATGCTCAGTGGTGGTCATCATGCACCACTGCTCAGGCTGCACCATTACTATGCATCCCAACAAAGGATGGAACCCTTTGAACAGCTCTTGATGTGCGTCAGCACAATGACAATACCATAAAGAATATAACTCCTTTACTAGATCAGGAGGTGATTCAGGAAGATATGGCTCAAGCAAAGTATTGCTCAAAAATTGATCTTACTGATGCCTATGCATTAACCTCTGAAAGGTTGTGGAGGCATTACAGTCCTCAATCTGCATTATGTTGCTCATAAATGTGCCCATGATTGAGGCAAACATAGTTTTGGGTACATCTTTGATGCAAATGCACACCTGCTACCTTTATATTTTGAGATGTGATAGGACGCTTTATGCATGTCTACCTAGATGATATATTCATCTATTCAGATTCCATGGAGGAGCATGAGCAGTACCTCAGAGTCGTATTCAAACGACTATGCAAGTACAAGTGTACTTGAAATGGAAAAAGTGTGAGCTTTACGCTCAAAGTATAGACTGCCTATGGCATGTCATCGATGAGCAGGGTATACACCCCAATCACAACAAGCTCAACCACATTCAGGAGTGGCACATGCCATAAAACTACAATGACATCCAATGGTTTGTTGGCCTTGTCAACTATATATTGAGCTTCTTGCCCAATGTTACTGCCTATACTAGGCCACTCATGGCCATAACACAGAATGAGTCACCATTCAATTGGAGGCTACTGCACTAGCGGTGCTTTGAAATGGTTGTGACATGTCTAAGTCAGGCATTGGTGCCATGTATGGCCAGGGAAGTAGCTGGCAGACTTGCCAGCCAGCAGGGTTCATGTCAAAGAAGTTTACAACTGCCCAGCAAAACTATGCTGTGCATGAGCTAGAGACTCTAGCAATTCTTGAGGCCCTCCTCAAGTAGGAGGATAAGCTGATGGGATACCCCATCTATATCATAACTGATTACAAGGTGCTTGAGTTCTTCAAAACTCAGATGAACTTGTCACCACGGCAGCAATGTTGGATTGACTACATGTCAAGATACTAGTTTGACATCACCTATGTTAAAGATGAACTCAATAAAGTGGCAGACTGCTTATCTCGCTACTTTGAAAATGATGTAGCTGGAGAGGCTCATGAGCACCATGAGTATGTGCAGGCAGACTGTCATATAGACCCAGACAGGGAGGATCTACCTCTCCATCAGTATCAGGAGATTAGGAAACATGTCTTGGATGTATACACAATGCACAATGATGAACAGAGGTGAAGTACTCACCTCAGGGAGCAGCATGAGGAGTGGGACGTAGCTGCCCAGCTGCTCAAGAAGCATGAAAGCATGGACCTAGCATCACCTGGGGAATCCAAGCACCCAGATCAATCCTTCACTCTGGCTAAAATGCTAGAAGGCAAATTACCTTTGTCCCAATTATCCAGCCTGGGCAACAATGACTTCTGTATAGAAGTGGTGTAGGAGTATGAACATGACTCCCTCTTCAACAAGATAATCACCAATCCTAATGACCACCCTCAGTTCAGGCAGGGGCCTGACAGACTGATCACAACAAAGAACTATCAAGGAGTGGCAAATGATCTGCCTTCCTCATACGTGAACTATTGTGATGCTAGTACTAGACCAGGCCCATGCACTGGTAGGGCACTTCAGTGCTGCACAGACATTGGGATATATCCGTAGATGGTATTGGTAGCCACGTATGTCCCAGGAGATTACCAAGTTCTGCACATCATGCACAGTGTGTCAGAGAGCAAAGCTGCCCTCTGAATTTCCTGCTGGGAAGCTGCACCAGCTACCCATGCCAGTAAAGCCTTGGGATTCCATTGGAATGGACTTTGTAGGTCTCTTTTCCAAGTCTAGAAGATTTGACTACCTCTGGGTGGTGATATGTTGCATGATGAGCATGGTGCACCTTATACCGGTACGCATGATGCTGATGGCTAAGGACTGGGTGGACTGGTGTCCACTTACTGAGTTTGCAATTAACACAAGTATCTCAGAGATGACAGGGTATGCACCCTTTGAGCTCAATAGAAGGTATGTGCTCTCCATGCTGCATGAAATTTGTGTGGATGTGGTAGCCCACTGAGGCATAGTTGAGTTTGCCAGGCAGGCCCTGAAGAATATTGTGGCAGCACATGATGCCATCATTAAGATGCAAGTCTTTCAGGTAAACAACACCAATTACCATAGGCAAACGGATCCACCAATATCAGTGGGAGCATTGGTCTACCTGTCAACACATAAACTGAGGCTTTCCAAGAGATGGGCAAGTAAACTTTGCCCAAAATGGGTAGGCCCATACTGCATGCTAGATGCAGAGCCAAGTACCTCCAACTATGTGCTGGAGCTGCTGCAGGCATTACAGGAATGACAAATTGTTCCAAAGTTTTATGTGTCGCTGTTGCGATCATATAGCATGTCCAATGATGCGTTATTTTCTAACAGGATGACCCTGGGCCCCTATGACTTTGGGGCACAAGATAATGACAAATGGTTCATCAAGTGCATCATAGGGCACTAGTAGACTGAGCAAAATACACTCAAATTTGAGGTATGATGATCTTTCAGAGACACAACATGGGAGCCATACTCCCATTGCTCCAAGCTGGTGGCATTTGACTGTTATTTGGAGTTGAAGAGCATTAAGCACCCACATCAGTTAGGTAAGCATGCCGGTGCTTAATTTGATCAGCAGTGCTAATTGTAGCTTGGCTGAGTTGGTCAGCAACTATGGCTGAGACACGCCTTAAAATTCGAATTTTTTTTTTCTCTTTCTTTCCTCAACTATGGACAACATGTCTGTGGACCTCAGTGAGCAGCAGCAGCAACAGCAGTTTGAGCTTGCACTGTTGGTCTTACCATCAGCTGAAGGGGAGGGGCAGATGACTCCTCCACTGACCCAAAATGTGCCCCAGTGGGGACAATTGCAACAGGCTGTGGGCTTCCCAGGAGACCACTCACCGGTCCATTGCTCACGCACCAGGCATGGGCGGGTAGACCCCGGAGCCTCTCCAGGGCCTCCCCAAACAACTCCTGCGTCACGTCTGCCCATGCAACGTGTTGATCTTCTGAGACCTCTGAGACGGCCCCTATCGCCATTCCGGAACAACAGAAACGGGGGGCAGGCAGCCTAGAGCAGGGAGGGAGTTGCAAATAAGGAGGGCGGACAGTCATTCATGCAAAGGTGGGCGCAGGACAACTCAGGCGGGACTTTGAAGGGACACTGGGGCCTGCATCGGGAGCAGGCTCCAGGAGCCAGCTGGGACCTGCCTCCAGGGCAGGAATGCTGTGTTGTTCTGAAAGAGGAAGGTCAGTTGCAATAAGCGACCGGCACGGCGACACCTACGTTGTTGGATGAGCGCCGCTATGCGCTGTTGATCCAGGCAGCGCCAGTACTGGGCATCCCAGGACTCCTACATGACCAGGAGCGCAACTTCGTTGGTGGGCAGAGACATCAGAGAATGCATCGGCGTACGTGACATGGTTGAGTTTGATGGTAAATTTTTTTTTTGATATGTGGCAAGTCAGGTGCTGGATCCCACAGTTGGACCCCTGTCTGAACCACCAGCTATGCGCGTCTTGGAGGGTCTCAGCGCTGAGGGGAGGTGATATCACAACCCCTCCCCTCCAGATCCACCCCGGGACCCTCTCTCCAACCACACAGGACACGCCCTGCTGTCACGACTACCAACACTGCCATCAGCCGCCACCAGCCCCGATCAACGATTGGATTATGTGGCTCGCTTCTGGCCATCACGCATCACACATTACAGCCCCCTCCGTGCCAATTGATCGCGCGCTCCACACACGTGATCCAAGTATACAGTCCCTGCCCGCTATTCAATGACTCCTGAAACCCATCCCAGACATCCCAGAACCCCAAGACCCAGTCCCGTAGTACTTATAGCATAGTTCTCTGTTGTATTCGCTAGTCTTGATATTAACTTGAATTACTTGAATTGTTGCATGCCCTCTGCTTGACTGGTACACACTGACTGGCACGCTTTGACTGGCATGCTTGAATAATTGCATGCTCTAAGATTGATACGCACTTTGCAACTTCTAATTTGTTAACCCGGTCTCGTCTTAGAACCCCCGGTTCATGACTCGACCCCTATCCAACCCTTAGCTACTCAAAACCCAAAACCCCCAGATCAAGTTCCCTCTCCCAAGATTACCCCTGTCCGCATCTTGAACTCCGGAGTCCTAGCCCCGGAGTTCCAGACACCCGAGTATCCATAGATCAAGTCTGCATTGTAAGGGCGTTGCTTTCCCAGAAAGCCCCTGACTCAGCGGAACCTGACAGCTATAATATCAATGAATACAAAGATCATATCAAGTTAGTTTTATCCGTCCATGACACTCTTACACAAGACCACTGGCACATTGCAAATAATGTATATTTTATTCATCACTCCAAATTTTGTAGTCAAACAGAGTAATGTACGCAAAAATGGTACAAAATAGTTCAGCAAAGGGATCAGAATGCAGCAAACAACAAAATCAAAATTATATTGACAAGCACAGAAAATTGAAGGAACTATATGTGGTCCACGTTGATGTCGCCCAAAGTTTGGTCAGCAACAAATGTAGCAATTTGTGTTACCGTACCAAGAGTGTGCGTTGGGCGCGCTATAAGTGATATGAGGAGTCCCGGGCAGGTCCCAGAGAACGCGTCTGTGAAAAAGGGTAAAAGTCGGTAACGAAGTCGGCAAGTGTCAAGCGCTAAGGTAAAGCGCCTAAGGAAATGCGGTAAGTGAAGACGGCAAGGGTGAGCGGCAAGAGCACGATAAGCTTAGCGAAGTTCTAAGCGTTGATAATGCCTGCCGTAGTTGCAAGGCACGAGTATGTCGAGTGTTGGCGAACGTCTGCAACTGCCGATGAGTTTTGACGTTGCCGACCGTAGCGTAAATGAGCTCTTGAGCGTAAGGGAGAGACTGAAGTAAGGGGAGTAAACTGTGGTCTATTCGTCTCCTGCTGTATGTACAAGTCGGTAAGTAATATATATACTACAAGGAGTTCACCGTCGCCAGTGGCTAATGACGCCAGAGTGCGGTAAACTGGAAAATTTCAAAGGGGTAGCTCCAACGGTTTCAGATCCCTACCGTCCATTCAAGAGCCTTAGCGACGCCAGGCGACAGATCGCGAAGCTAAACCATCACTCCATCACCCTTCTGTCTGTCAGAACACCTAAGCGACGTTGGGCGCCAAATCGAGACGGTAAGCGGTGTCAGACGCCAAGGTCAAACGCCAAGCTGTCCGTCAGTTTTTGATAGATCATCAAGCTTCTCGCTAAGCGCTGTCGTCAGTGACTGATGCCATCTGTCAGTTGTCATTCTTGCTGCCGATCGGCGCTATCACTGATTGGATCTGCTTCTTGCCGTGCGCGGCCGTCAGAAATGGCTTAAAATGGGTAGAACGCGTGCGCTAAGTTCGGAACGAGTGCGGCAAGGTTTCCGGAGCCGGTGCCGAGCCTGCCGTTGATGCGCCTAACCTGTATAGGGTCCTATCAACGTGCCAGCAATCAGGTTGCTTCTTTATTTTTACCTTTTCTCTTAGGTAGCCCAGCAGAACAAGCCAGCTTAGAGGTAGCATCCTAATTTGTGGCCAATCTACCAACACCAGATCAGAGAGAAGCAGTCAAACCAGCGTCGTGAGACATCTTGGAGCTGGCACTGCAGTGTCTGGAGGGTATATCACTCACAGAACCAGAAGAAAAAATATCTTTTGACCCTCCCAGAGTGCCATATTCAGACCCTTCAAGACCACTGGATCTTATCAAGGATGCCATGCGCCTGGTGCCTGCACCACCAACCACAACAAGATCAGGAGTGTGAAGAACCATGACGAACTTGATGTTAATCAAAAGGAAACTACAAATAAATAAATAAATAACCAATAAGAATTATCATAATAAATGGTCAACATATATCGAAGAGGACCCTTCAAACTATCCAGCTGTGTAACCTATGGCAACAACGGACCCCTCAGAAACATTGGACATGTTACCATTGTATGAGTACCAACTAGCGATAACATTGAAGTCAGCAGCTGAAAATCGAAAGGCAGGTCCAGTTTCCAAATGACCATTGTATACAGACACTGGAAATAAATAAATAGAGAAGTCGACAAATAATGACATGGAAGACACATCCATTGATTCATAATTTATTACCGCCTCTATAGAATTCTTGAAATTCAGAGTCAGTACGATAGGAGCAGATTTGACAGAAAACATCGAATCGTCTGTAAGTACAGGAGGCTTAGAAAGAGCAGGCACTGAGTAGCCACCCACTACAAAATGATATCAACACAAAGGTATGCTACATGCAAGGTGAAAATTTATAGTTTTTGAAGGACATGCTCCTCCCTTCACTTCTGGTTACAAAGGCCATCCTATAGCTTGAGTAAGAGCCCATAGGATCAGAACGCAAACCCAACACATTTCCAACATTGGCCATAGAACATAGGAATTCTTGCTAGAATGGCACAATCATCAAACATTTCTGTTTATAAGGGGACAAGTAACTGCCAACTTCTACACTGGAATCAAAGAGATAAGAAGCAGACACAACACCAAACATGATATTGATGCAAAAGGCATTACCCTCATGGTTTAAAGCAAGGCGACGAGATTTGGCAGTAAGATTATCAGAATGTATGCAAGCTGAATGCACGTATAAGCCATGTTCAACCCACAATAGGCCTTGAATCAAAGACCTATACATGTGTGTAATGACAATGCACATGAACAAGACAGCATAAGCACTTACTCTGCATTTTCTTCAGTCATCTTCAATGTCATGGCCAATATATGTGCAAATTGCACTGATCCGTCACTGATTTGTTTATCATATCTATACGGTATGATATTGAACACGCAACTATGCGAAAAATATGTTAATAAATAGAAACAGACCGATACATATTGCAATGCAGATACTATAAACAGACATACAGAAGATAAGGAAGCATACTATATGTAGAGAAAAACATAGGATCCTGTACGTCCAGCTGCATAACTGGAAAATTAGTAACCATAACAGTCAGATCAGTAGCACCGTCAAATCTAACCAAAAAAAAAAATCAGAATACAGAAATTAATCAAGCAAATAATAAGATGCTACTCTTTAATATTATAGTGTTCACCAGCATCAACATTGACAGGATCATTGTGTCTAGTAGTGATGCCATGTAAATAAATACTGGCGTCTTCTATAACACAACAATCTTCATTATTATCAGCACACTCTTGTTCATCGGCGGAGGCAGCAAACATCAAGGATTTGTTATCAGAATTGACACATGCAATTGGCGCACTATCTGAGAAAACTAAGTCTGCTATATCAGCTTCATCATTGGGTAATTCCAATGACTCAAAGCTACTCCTGTCGACTCCATTGTTGGATGCGTCTTTATCAACAATAGGTTCACTAGTGGCATAGAAGTTGTTGTCCAATGAATGGGCAGGCAGTTTACAAATACAAGATGTACCAATATCACAGATAAAAATAAAAATAAAAGACACAATGCATGAGCAGTATTTTAAAAATAAAATACTGACACTTCTGGCAAACTATCACTTTCTGCAAGAAATATGATGCTATTTCTGTTATCTGGGGAATTTTTGGACACTGAGTTATCATCTGAATCAGCCTTTATGTTGGGAAGGATACGTGTGGTTGATTTTATAACCCCTGCAACCTGAGGTTTATCTGAAAGGGTGCGACTATGCCTGAAGATATATAAGAAACAACATTTTCAGGTGGGTCATACTACAATTAGTGTAATCTGACTAACATAGTTCACCCAGTTGAAGTGGACAGTGTATCACCTGTACTGGCCAAAAGCTTCTCCAAGACATGTCTAAATAAACAGTATGCAGTCAACCAAAGGTCAATAACATAACATTAGTATGCACATAACCGGGAACTCAACGCTTGAAGGGCCACCAGTTCTCTTCTTCTTTGGTGAAGGCATACAGGGCATACTATTACTACAAATGATAAGCAATCATTGACATCAACATGATATACAAGGATGTACACAACACCAATTTTGTGCTTGACTGAAGAGAAAGATGCAAAATCGGCATTGACAGGCAAGTTGCTGGCTAATACAGCTGCAAATATACTGATAGCACATGTCAAGGTCATACATACAAACAATTACATAACACATGTGTTCAATTGGTCTGCATTCCTTAATCAAATATATCAGTATAATAATGAGACGTAGATAGGTAGATAGAAATTTACAAAGCTTGCAGCTGTTTGTACAAAGGACACATCATATCTTCCAGTTTATCTGTGGATTTCTTCAACTTTTTGTGTGGAGGCATGGTAGTACCAAGTATAACAATGTATAAACAAATATAGGGACAGATAGATAGAGCAAAAGAGTTGAGGATAAGGAAGCCTGCAGCATGCAGGTTTTATAGTATCCCAGCAGACTAACAGACACATAAATGTCAAAAGCAATGAGGGTCAAATAAACCAAATATATTAGTACAAGTACCCATAGTTGCATGATAAACTGAATATACAAGCCAAATATAGGGTAAAAAACATTTAAAACAAATAGAAATAAAAATAGAAAGAAAAATAACACAGAGTTAATGATGGGTTAGAAGCTTTGAGCCAGCCATTCAGGAGATGGATAAAGAACCATTAATATATGCTTAGACAAATAAATCAATACAAATCAAATGACAATGCTTGTGTAAGAAACCACCACTTCACACAAGCTCTACATGCATCAGACTGGCGAGTCTGGATATAGAAAGGCAAAAAGGCAGAAACATCCAGATACTATGAAAAATGTAGCCATAATGGTGTAAGAAGTAAGGGATACCAATAGACAAGCCAAATTGTCAATTTGAATTAGCCTTGTTCAATCCCGTAGTAATAACAGAGTAATACATAGGTAATATATAGGCAAACCAATTGGTCAGTTTGAATTAACCTATTTCAATCCTAAAAGATGTTAAAAGTAAAGTAACCCACTCAGTATCCAGAGACCAGACAATCTATAAGCCAAAATCAAATAAAATGATACAGCGGAATAAATATATCAATGCAGAAATGTACATGCTTCGAAATAGAAGAAAAAGAACACAGTCCTGTGGAACAGGAGAATCTATAGGAAAGAAGTTGTTTGTGAGATAGTTGAAGGATTAGTATATAGAGAAATCCAATAAATCAGGTCAATCTTATTATTTCCAAATACATTGAATAGGAGAGATAAAATATGTTCAAATCACTAAGAAGCCAGACAGACAGTCGACCTGTAAACGTTGCCTGCATCAGACCAATGCAACGTGACATGAGAATAAGAAGCTATACAGATAGTTGACCCTGAAAAGTTGCTTATAATAGATGGCTGCAATGCGACACAAGACAGTATCAGCTCACCAGACATTCTGTAGCCTATCTTATCATCACATACACATATACAGAAATGGACAATGAGTACGACAAAAGCAATGCAAGTGCATACTGAATGAAGCCTTTTAGAATTATATTTAAATGGACATTAACATAGGAAGTACCTTGAAATGACATGTTAAGTATGACAAGCATCAGGAAAAAGCACGACTCCATGACATTCTTCAGGTGAAATGAAAATATATATGTATTGTGTCCACACATAGAGTTAATGTCTTGTGAAGAACTTAGAATGGAAAAGTATGGTAGTCGTATGGCAGTATAAAAGCCTAAAAATATGGAGAATCCTACTAGCAGACCAGGACAGCAAGGTAACAAATGAAAAAGCAACATTCATGGTGTACGGTGCAATATCAGACATAGATCTGCTTCCATTTAAGATAGGAGGATCTATAAAGTGAGTGTTCAATGATGCTACACATATTGAAGATGGCTGATAGATATGTAGTAAATTCAATTGGAAGTGTAAATACCTCAAAGAGTCAATAAAACTAGACGGGCTTGGCACACAGCAGTTTGACAATGCCATGGCTGCGGCAAAAACAGTATACAAAGCATTTGACCAGGAGTTTAAAGAGGGTGAACTAGAAGAATGGCTGGAAAAAATGTTAGAAGAAGGAAACAAGATATTGTACGCAAACAATAGAGTGTTTACACCCGCAAAGGACTTGGACAAACAAGAAGTTCACATTCCATTCAAAAAGAATACTGACTCCAACAGATTGCTTGGAAAAATTGCATGAGGGGGGTTCAAAAGGACATCAGACAATATTGTCAAGTATGCACAAGCAAGGATAACACTGGAAGGAGATAAAACATAAGAATATATAGACAACAACCATAAAATATAAATGCTCACACAAATCAAAGATCAAGAGGATCAAACCGCAGACCTTCCAAATTGGCAATATAGTTGCGGTGCAGGTATCTTTTGCAGTTGTTCTATTGAGGGGAGGGAAGTACAAGATGTTAATAGTTTTGAGATCGATAATGCTGCTGGACAAAACATTTGCACTAGTGAGTGGCCATATAAACAATAAATGTATTGTTCTCACTCTGACAATTACTAAGAAGAGGAAGAGGCAACCGCTCAAATGCAAAGACTACGAGCCAATAAAAAGGAAGCTCTGAACGTATGAAGACAATAGAGAATCCCAATAGAGGGCCAGCAAGATGGTCAGTACTGGCAATTTTGAGCAACAAATGTTGAATTACATGAATATTGATGACTGATATTTTATGATGGCTTTGATACTACCTCTTGAGACATTTTTACTCAACGTGGACCATTATATTTTCACTAAGTTATCCTATTTCTCACATCTGGTCAATTAGTCGTCCTTGAATTGTTCTGCAAGCTCTCATTGCTGTTCTCTCATTGCCTTTCTATATCAATCCAAGTACCGAGCATCCACATATACCACCATCCCATAGCACCTAACATACAATATACTACCATCCATATTATGTTGTGTCATTTATTTGTTTTTTTTTTGTATTTTTCCCAGTTAATATAGTAATAAATAAGTGTCATCATCAAAACAACATATCATAATAAGTGTCATTGCATCAAAATAATACCTCAATTATATAATCAACCATATGGACAAACAGTTTGGCAATACCTACCAAAGGGAATTATATGTATATATTATTATTATTATTTTTTCTCCCTTAATGCTTGATCAATGAATTATCTAAGTACAATACCTTTATAAACCGTGGACCAAGAAAGATTAAATATGACATCGATGAATAAATAGTTATATCACTTCAAACAATATATAAAAGTAAAAGCAATATTACATGTTTTAAATTCAATTAGATAGTTTTGCACTCAAAAGAATGTAATAATACGGAATACATGTAGCAATCATGGAACTCGTGGCTGTGCAGCAATTGTATACTTGAATGATGCATAGCCACAATAACACAATTGGAATAAATAATTAAATACAGCTGTATGTCTACAATGCTATCTACTTCTGCTACATAGTAGCTAAGGACATATTAGGCAAGAAACACCTTAGTAGACCCACAGCTGAACAGTATAGGCATAACTTAAAGGGTGCAAGTGGAGTAGCATCAAAAACCCAGTAAAGAAAGCTTGCCACTACCGCAAGCGAAATCTACTATTTACATAAAAGAAGAGTTTGAAGGATAAGGCTATTATAATAGAAAGGGCCTGTTAGGATGTGACTAAGCCAGCAAGCAAGCATTGGACCTGACCCCTGGTAGCTGTATATCATTTGAATATACAATTGATATACAGCCACTATATACATGAAATTACATGCTATTACTATATTGACAATAAATAATTAAATATATAATATAAAAATATATGTTCATGATTATAGTAGCTGTACAACAGTCATATATTTGAATAGTATACAGCCACAATGACAAATATATTTTATATTTATTTATTTATTTATAGACAAGTGAATATTTCTGAGGAGGCCAATATCCTATGCACCTCTTCACTTAGATGGCTGCATACCTGGGACCAAAACAATGTACTAGTTTCAGACAGCAATAACATACTCACGAAGAAATGCCATCATACACAGGTGTGATGATACATACAAACTCTAAGGTGCACTTTTGATTTTATGTAGCTGGCAAGCCACAACGCTGACTTAAGATGCATCAGTAAATGAACAATGGTATTATAATCCAATAATATGACTCACCAGATATTTGTATTAACTCTCTATCTCTCTCTCTCCCCCTCCTCTTCCCCTTATTCAGATAAAATATAGTTATGCCCCAATCAATTATAATCAGCATCAAAATTGGCATTGGATGTATTATATATTACCTGCATTGACCCCAGGGCACCTGTATCCAAAATATGGTTCAAGATGGCCGTGTCTTGTCATTGAAGATAGTGAAACCAAAGGTCACGCTTGCTGATAATTGGCAGTCTATTCAGTGATCACATTTCATGTGAATCTGCTGAATAAAGGTCATGCTTGCCAATAATTGGCAGTCTATTTGGCATTTGTATTCCATGTGGATTTGCTGATGCCGAGCATCCGATAATTGGCAGTCTATTTGGCGATCATGTTCTATGTGGATCTGCTGATTGCTGAGTATCTTAGGATCAACCCTGTATGTGATCAGTGATCTATTGTACTATTTAAGGCTTTGAAATGACACACTGTAGAGGTCTTATGCAGCCAGCAAGGAGTCTAAGTGAGTAATGACATTCCCATCCATCCTTTACATTCATTTTTTATGACTTTTATCTTGTATAAGCAGTGCATGTGCCATTCACAATACATGAAACAATAAATGACGAAAATGCACTTGTTAAAAAATACATGGACTTTGCAGAGGACTCAAAACTATCTGTATGGATACAATACTCTTATCATTACTTATGTACAAACTTGGGGTTTATTTTTATTTATTCATCTAAGGATGTGGCAGTGGCTATGTATTCATAGCGGTAATAGAAGTAAAAGCTTGATACCATCATAACAAAAGGATAGATAAGAAAAATATTTTGACCATCTATCCTTCTTTGACTATGTTGTGCCACTCTACCCCTGACCGTTTGCCCATGCCACCCCCACCTGGTGATAACTCAACTACTTCATGGCTATGCTACGAGGAGTGCTGAGAAATATACGAGCGCCGTCTAGACAAGCAGTGGATAGCAGACCTTTTCCAGCAGTGTAAGTAGTTTCCTGGCATGTCTGCATATTTACTAGGCTGGAGCAATTTGCCATGGCTCAAAACCAGCACCGTGGCCCTCCTACCCTCAAGTGGTGTCAGAACAAAGGTTCTATGAGTGTTCTCCTGGCCTGGTTGCATGTCCTAACCATCACCAGTGCTTGTTATGCTCACATCGAGGTGAAACATGTGAGTTCAAGGTGCTGGTGGCAAAATCTTGCAGAGATAACTCTGTTTGTATTTCCTGTCGAGCCTGGCACAAGTGATGCTCCATGGCTCAGTCATGGAAGGCATCTTGCATGAGCAAAGAACAGGGGTGGGACATGACCTGGGTGCTGAGCCAGTTGGCTAGTGCATCCAGATCGAGGGCTGAGGAGTCAGATAGGGCACAGGCTAGAAGTTCATTGAGAGGAAGGAAGGCAAAGGCGTTGACTACACGGCAAGATAAGGAAAAGTGCAGAGCTTCACCTGCATTGACAGAGGAAGCGCTGACAACTCAGCATAATAAGGGAAAGCGCTGAGCATCGCTGGAGCCATACTTCAGAGAGGCGACAAATTTGGGTTTGATATTATTTAATTGCGTGCACAGACATGCAAATACAAAGTCATCAAGTGTGGGTAATGTGCCCAGATCAAAGGATGTGGAGTCAAGTGGAGCATGGCCTGAGGGTTCATCAAAGGCTGTGGGATTGGTTGAGGCATAGACTGAGGATTTGTTGCAAAGAGGAAGGGTAGAAGCATCATCTCCGCAACAGGACAAGGAGAAGCGCCAAGCTTCGACCAAGTCAGTGGAGATAGTAGGGTACAAGTGTGTGTAGAAGTCCCCAAGCTTGGACATGTTGGATATCCATGAAATCTCCCCAATACCTGTCCAATTATCTATTTATGAGAAAATGCGCCAGCATTTGCAGGAGGCCCTGGCAAATGAGTACTGGGTAACCTTACAGCTGCATCATATGCGAGAGGATCTTCAGTGGAAATGACATGCTTGGGAAGCCATGCAGGAAGAGTGAAATACAGCTATTCATGACAGGGACAGAGCATTTGGAGACAGGGATGCCACTTTAGTAGCACATGTGGCTATCAAAGATGAGTTGGCTGATTTGCGAGCATGAGTGGAGCATATTAAGAATCAAGGGTTGGACAATGCGGCACCTGGCATGTTGAAGAGAGAGGAGGTATGGCAGGCGATACAGCAAGTAGAGGTGGCACAGCCATGGATTTTAAGGAGAAGGAACTGGCTGTTGAACACATTGACATTGTTTCATGAAAATGTTATGTGTAAGTGACCCTATGTTCTATACTATATACCTGATACATCTTCACGTCCAGGAGGGGTGCATGAGTACCAGCTGTTATTGGATGGTAGTTCCTCAGCGCTTGCCCTCATCCAGCAAGAGCTGCCCCAGCATATCCCACCAGAGATTACACAAGGAATTGATCAGTTGGGAGGTCTATTAGCAGCGCACCAATGCAGGAATGCGGTGACACTGGAAATTTGGATGGAAGTGGCAGCAGATGCTGGCCAGCCCATGCCAACATGGAATGAAATAATTGCAATGGTAGTATCAACTTTGGAAGAAGAAATGACAACAGCAGAGGTAGGTGAAGCTGCAGTGATGGCAGCAATGACAGGCAGAGTGGCAGTAGCAACAGTGGCAGCAACGACAACCATAGAAGAGACAGGAGGAAGATGAGACCCCTATTGTAATCTCTTACTCGCAAACCTAAATGTTGTACATTGTATATGTCATACTGTATATGGTTGAACATTGTATATAGTGTACTACATTAGACTAATGGGCTATACATTAGGATGGTGTGATACCGATAATGTTTTATTGCAGACGTTACAAGTGATTGGATAACTTGGACATGCTAATAATCAATTGTATTTAACAAGCCTATGTTATCACAATCAGAAACTTGAAGTATTAAACAGTGTAGGAGAATAACAAATCATGATACTATGCTACCGATTAAGGTGTTTTGGTAATCCTTTTACCTACTGGCAATAAAGCTCAGTTAGCTGAATGTTGACGATCCAGGTTGGCATAAAGACATTATATACAAAAATATGAACGGTTGACTAGTAGTAAGCACTAATGGCACCCAATTGTGTTTCCTTGGAAAAGAAGTGAAAAGGAAACCTGTTATGCCATTTTCAATATATCAATTTCTGATAGAAAAAGTCTTCAAACAAAGAAAATTTGCTAGTTTCTATTGTAAAACCTAGCTATGAAACAGGCAACAGGTTTCTTTGATCCTTTTTTGATCAAAAACAAATTTTGGCCTCAGTAGTGAAGTATTAATGTAATTATTAGCTGCACCAATACCAATGATTAATAAAGGGTCTTCTACTATTATTATGAAACCATTCCACTAAAGACGTTTCATTGATAAGAGCTTTACTGACAATAGAGCAAAGACGGTGTACTATTCAATGTTCCTCATGAGAATTGCACCTAAGGCTCCAATGACAGTGGACACTAAACACCGCATCAACCCAGCAGCGTGTGTTTAGTCTTGATGTCCAGCTACAGGTATTGAATAGATATATAGATATTCTACTAACTACAATAAAAATAACTAGAAATAGAACGTTTAGTATGAGAGTTTCAATATGCATAAAGTGAACATACCTCTAGTCGAGCATGAAAATATTGGCCTTGACTATGCCCAGATCTACTTGATGAGGTATCATTACATTGCTGCACTGCGCATAACATTAAGCAAGTTCAAACGTCAAGAACACTTCACGTATCAAATCCTTTCCATATGAAGTAAAATCAGGCTCGTTAGGCTCACAGTGTATTATATATTTGGCAACAATGAGCTTTGCGTTCTACTCGACCTTTTTCAAAGCATTTGAGTAAGTCCAAACTTCATCAAGCCATTGATTTTTGTAAGTATGGAACGCAGCAACAAGAATTCCTTGTCCATCAAAAACTTTTGTTGTGAAATTGGTAAGAGGTCAAAACATACAGAAAAATGAAATAAGTGGGTCTGATATGATACAGCACATCTGAGTACCTCTCCATCACCTGAAGAATCTCCTGACAAGACATGGCACGCATCTTGATTCCAGAGGGGTGGTGGAAGGATGTGTGAGGGTGCCACAATAGGATATCGCAGTAGTACTCCATGTGGTAGTAAATTGAGGATGAAAGAACATGTTGGGTGTCTTTGAATGTATGTCTTGCTAGTGCAAACAACAAAACCTCAGTCTATAACAGCATTTGAAAATGCTGAAGTCCATAACATTATTATCTGAGCATTCCAGGAGCACTCTAGATTATGGCTTGTCGATGCACAACAGCCACTTAAACAGCAAATGTAAGGGCGACCTCTAGAGGCTGTGGCTCAGTCACACAGCTGGCAGAGGGAGATCCAAAGTGTATTAGAATATATACTGACAATATCAAGGTAGCTACTCACCTGGCAGAGGGAGATCCAAAGAGAACAAGTCTGGGGATTCCCTATGCCAGGTTGGACGCTTCTGGGGCCTCTGAAGCGTGGGAAACAACTGTACAGTACAACAAAACCTTAAAAACTCGAAAATTGACTAACCAAACAAGTGTGCAAACAAGGGAGGAAAACTCCGGACTTTAGAAGTCAGAAAGGCAAACTCCGGCTTATCTAAGCAGCCTGGAGCGGTGTTGAAGAGCCCACACTTGTCTGAGTGATAGCTAAAGAACTAGAGCACCTCAAAGGTTGAGAATAGTACTAACAGATAGTGTTGAAAAAGTAGTAACAGCAAAATGAGAGAATGATAGAAGAAATAAGAAAGTGAATGAAAGGAGAGTAAAGAAATAAAGAGTGAAAGAAGAAAGGAATGAGGAGTCCCCTGACAGCGAATGTCTTGCTGAGAAGGGTTGTAGTGTGCCGAGTCATCTCTGCCATCATATTTAGAGAGGGAGAAGCACCATGAAGGGGCATATAAGGGAGCAGAGAAGGACATAAAGGAAGAGATAGTGGGACAACATAGAGAAGCTTGGATTGGAGGAGACATCAAATTGAGTAGTACGCACCTTGGTTTTGAGGAACAAAGCATACAAATACCTCTGCTTAGATGAGGAGATACTTGAAATTATGATGTCAATGATACAGTGGTGGCGACCTGTATTCGTCACAAACACATCAATAAGGGATATAAAAACAGCAACAGTAAATGACCACAAGAAAATGCATATGATTTGGAGTAGAGTCTGAAGTAAAGTAGTATGGGAATCCAAATTACTGTTGGAAGAGTCTGAATAAGAATATTTAACTTTGAGCATAGCTCATTGTTGCTCCATGTTAAGCTGTGGTGCATTAATAATCAGTTGTAATGACAGCTTGTCGCATGGCAGACTGTCAAAATCAGTAATTGCCATGATCTAGTAAATCAATGATTTGTTGTCATATATCTATTGCGCTGGATAACAGACCTCTCAAATGACAATAGGTGTTCATTAGATAGTGGCGATATGCCAAATCTTTTGGGGGGTATCTCAGCCCTAGTATTCAGGGATTGCTCTCCACAGAAGGCAGCCAAGGAAATAAGTCATAATGCATGTGTCTGCTCCAATATATGATTTTTGTGTGGTGGCTATTGTCTGCAATCTAATATTGTGTCCTGTCATGCCTGTACTAGGCAGGACATAGAAAGACTCACCAAAATAGGTCTATTTTTCAGAGACCACTGGATCTATGGGTCAACTGGACATCCAATACATCTGGCAAGGAAAGAATGTCAGCCAAATAAAACATTATTTGATTGGAACATTATGGACCGAGTAGGTGTAGAGAATGTGTTAAAACAGACCCAACCATAGCTACATTCTGGTGTATGTAGATATCAAATATTAACATAGTAAAGCTACAGAACAAATGACGTTAAAAAAGGAAGACATTATTCCCACACATATATGTAACCATACAGACAAACAGTAGTATCACATGAGGTTAAAAATCAAAGACATTATTCCCACACATCTCTGTAGCTGTACAGACATACAGTAGTATTACATGACATTAAAAAGTGAAGACATTATTCCCATGCATCTCTGTAACTATACAGACAATGGTAGTATCACATGATGTTAGAAATTGAATACATTATTTCCACTCATCTCTGTAACTGTACAGATGTACAGTAGTATTACATGATGTTAAAAAGTGAAGACATTACTTCCACATGTACATAGTCTACTGCTGACTAAGTAACCATACAGATGAATATATATCACATGACGGTAAAAATTGAAGACATTATTTCCACCGTACAGACAAACAGTAGTATGACATGACATTAAAAATCAAAGACATTATTTCTATGCTTACCTGAAGGAAGTAATAGTAATAAGAACAAACACAGTTACATGATGGCAAAAATCAAAGACATTTTTCCCACACATAGTTCACTGCACAGAAAAACCTCAATCTATTCTAGATCTCAGAAAGCGGAATAGAATGAACAAATTTGCACATGACAAATAATGATATACCAGGACTAGCTAGCTTTTTTACAAAGACCAGCACAAATGTAGCCAGCCACAGTGTATTATCAACTGGTCATGTGTACTGGAATGAACATATGCACAAATTCATTCATCTTATGCCACTGCAGAAATCTTTGGAGTTTTGAACAGATGAAATTCATGACGCTAGCAAACGTCAGCGGCCTGCAGTTATTATATAATGTGAACTAGCAGGAGTTGAATCCACCTCTTGTGCACAATATGAAATATCAATTTATGAATATTCCATTGTACCACAGGTGCTTACTACAAGTCAGGACAGTGTTCATGTAGTGCACAAATAGACCCATACAGAATTTGAATGGATAGAGAATTTATTGCAACTGGTGCATCTGTATTGAATTGACAATATTAGACTGATATTGATATACACCATAGCATCATACAAGCATCTGTGGTGTAGTGGAATATTTCCAATTGGTATTTCTTGTATCTTGCAATAGGTGGATTCGACTTCCTCTAGTGCATTGACATCAAACTGTCAAGAATTTTTGACCACACACAGAATATTAGACTGATGTGTATTTACATTATAGCAGTATACAAAAAGGATCAATGGTCTAGTAGAATATTGATCATTGGTATTCATTATGACTTGCAGTAGACGGGTTTGATTCCTACTAGTGCATTGATATCAAACTGTCTGGAATTTTTGACCTGCTTAGCTAATTATTATTTACTACACAGTATGATAAACAAAGTAAGGTCCTAATTTAAACAGGGTGATATGATATCTATTTAGACTATAGCAGTGTACAGTAAGCATTGATGGTCTAGTGGAATATTATCCATTGATATTCATTGTGTGTTGCAGTAGGCAGGTTCAATTCCCACTAATGCATTGATGTCAAACTGTCCAGAATTTTTGACCTGCTTAGCTAATTGCTATTTACTAAACTGTAAAACAAACAAAGTAAGGTTTGTCAAGCAATAAATCAAACTTTTTTTGTAATTTAAACAGGGTCACATGATATCTATTTTCAGAACTTGCTTTGTGTAAAGTTCTCGTCCATTTGTTTAATCCTTCATCCGCCATGTCTAATGAAGAACTCCATCAACAGGTCGTTAACACGGATGTTTGAGTATTATCTCTTGCTCTCAGAGGAGACCTGCATCAACTCAAAGCACAGCAGAAGGACCTGGTAAGATGCAAGCACTCCTGCCTAATAGACATGCACTAATAGTCGTTCTGTAGATTGACATGTGGTTGATGGTTAAGGATGTCAAAGATGACAAGAAACTCCACCTTGATGTCAGGAGAAGTTTCATCAACGAAGTTATTCTGCTACTCCAGAGCAAGCTTTGTGATGAGGATATGACCAGATGGTTGAAGGACGCTGCAAAGAAATGGACCCAGAGGAGTGGAAGAGGGGAAGAACCAAGTGAGGGCAAAGAATGACCTGATCTATCAACCGAGGCCGGTCCATTGATGGCACTAGCACAAGAAGACTGGATAGGTCATAGGCTAGCAGCAGGAGATTCATCTAGTCCATCACCAATTTTGAAGAAGAGAAAACGACCGAGTCCTCCAGCGGCAGGAGATTTGAAGATTTGTCTGATCTGTTACCAAATCCCAAGAAGCCAAAACAGATGACTTATATTAGTCAACGTCTTTCTGGAACCTATTGTCAACAGAAGGAGCAGGAGGATAAGGATGAGGACAAGGATAAAGAGGAAGAGGAAGAACAAGAGGGCAGGATACTGAGAGGAAAATTACTGGAGAGATGCTGTTGGGCAGATATCTGAGGACAGCACCTTGTCACAAGGGTCAGCACATCAACCCTCCTTGCCAATATTGTGCAAGTAAGCAGCTGCAGTGTGTCAGAACAAAGGGCAGCACTGCATGCAATCCCTGCTAGCTTATTT
Source organism: Termitomyces sp. MG16 (assembly GCA_003313075.1). Taxonomy (NCBI): domain Eukaryota; kingdom Fungi; phylum Basidiomycota; class Agaricomycetes; order Agaricales; family Lyophyllaceae; genus Termitomyces; species Termitomyces sp. MG16. The sequence continues at coordinate 24,838 of QGOA01000886.1, forward strand.
GTAAATGAATATGCAGCCTGACGATTGTCAAAAAAACCATCAAGCCTGGCAACAAGGGAAAGGGGAAAAAACCACTAAAAAAGAAGTCAGTAACAATTATTGAGAGTGATGATGGTATGAAACTCTTTTTTTGCTCAAATAGCTAACCAATAGTTAGCAAATGAACCAGCCAGTCCAATCATGGGACCATCAAAACCATCCATCTGTCCATCCCAACCATCAACCTCCAACCACCCAGCAGATCCTTTTCCAGTCAAGAGAAAGGGCAAGGAGCAGGCAATGGAGTCTAGTCACAGTGAGGATATTGTGGCTGGTGTAATGGCAGGGGTGGAGAGCTGTTTGAACAGGATGGAGAATGGGTTCCAGAAAGCATTGCGGAATGTTGGGGAGCAGGTGCAGGACAGATTTGTCACAGCTGAGGAGAGCTGGTTACTGCGTATTGAGGACTTCTTCCATCACTACCAGACTCAGGTCAACACACTCAGTGGCTGCATAGAAACACTGCAAACCAATGTTTCTCTTGCAGGTGAGACACTTGCATCCCATGATGGACAAATACATCAGACGAAAGAGCAGATCTGCCATATTCAGGGTATGGTTGACACTTTGCAGAGTCGACTTCACATCTCCACCCATCCCTCCAGTCCGTCAGCTTAGGATGATGTGGCAGTGCATCCAACAGAGCACAGTAGACTTATGCCCATTGTTTAAGAGGAAGCAACCACTTCTGACCCCACTGCTGACCAATCCCTTGCTTCTGCTGACATATCTGTTCTCACTGGTGACACCTCTGCCCTCACCACTGACCAATCCCATCACACCACTGACTTATTTGCTCTCACCATTGCTCCATCCCTGCTTCAACAAACATTCTCAGGGATGTCTTCTGCATAAACATCTCTGTCACCCTCTTAACCATCTTCTGTCCCTCCACCAGTCTCTGCCAAGGACCCTCTCCCTGGCCCAAGGAAATGGGCTTGTAGCAACTCCTGAAGTAGTTGGCCGCCAATGCAATGGACCTGATCATCTAGTCAGCTTACTGAGAGATGGAAAGCAACAGAAGACAAGTGAAGATGGATAGTTTAAAATGGACGGTTTCTTATTGTACAATTTTTTTTCGTTATGATAGACATTGCTACATTTTTGTAACACTATAGTTTACAAAAATGTAATGTAACATTTTTCCCTTTCCCACATCAATGATGGCGGACTGGTCAAATGACCTTAGTGTGGCTGCTACTCCTTATTTGCTGGTGTAGACATATCAATGTATCGAGCTGCATCCTCCTGTAGCATATGTGCTTGAGACTTTCAGAGTTGCTTGGAATTTGTTGACAATTGGTTAGGCAATGCCTTGTGCTTCTTTTGGTTTTGTAATGCCAGCCTTCCCTCACCTTCAAATTGGTCATTGTCCTCATCTTAAAGAATGTCAAGCACCTTTCTTGACACTCTATATCTAGGGGAACTATCACTAGAGCCATTAATTGGAGGGTCTGGATGGCTCCATCCTCTTTGTTGTAAGAGGTGGATGGTAGTGGCATCTACCACTGCTGTATCATCACCACATTTGTCATGAACAGATTTGTTGGGAGCGGACTCATTGTGAGTAGAAGCTAATATATTTGGTTGAGATTCATTGTGAACCATGAATCTGTTGTGGTGCTGAGGCTGTGGAGTGTGTGGTGAGCACAAGACAGGGGGTTCCTCCTGTAAGTCAGGCAGTGGTGTGTGTGGTATACTAGGTGACAGGAGAAGTGTAGGCCTCAGTTGCCACTCCAAGTTGGCTGCAGATCCAGTGATTAAAGCAGATCTGCCATCAGCAGCTTCATCATTAGCAATGGTCCTACTGTTGCCATCGACTACCACTGATGGTGTTGGCCTCTGTTTCCGATTCTCTCCTCCATTTTTGCATGTAGCCTTACATGCTGCTGCTGCTGCCACATTTTTTTCACGATCAGCTTGGGTGCCATACTTGGCAGCTACTGGCTGCTTGTGACAGTTGAGATAAACTGTCCAGCAGAAGGTGTCACCGAATCCATACTGTCCTTGATGGTCTCTCCAGAAGTTCAGCAGATGCAATAGCTCAGGCCGACCAAATGGGGATCTTGGAATATCAGACCCTCTGGAAGATACCTTGAATGTATGAATTGCTGATCATTGATCCTCACTGCCTTGTAAAGAGCAGATTCATACCAGTAACCAAACACAATTTTTGATGGAATGATCAGATGATGAGCAAAGATGGAGAAAACTAGAATTCACTGTAATGAGTATTGAAATAGTTCTGAACAAGCATTTCCAATTCTGCCCAAGTTTGAAATATATTTGGTCCTGGATCTGCTGGTAATATTGAGAATCCATTCCTATCCAGATCAAGGATGGGGTCATGGCATGTAAGGATAGGAGGAGTCAAATCATAGGGTAATTGCATGTTGGATGGCATGTCTCTACCAAGAAGAGCAGACATGTAATCCATCATCTTCTTGTTGAGGTCACTAACAAGGTCAGAAAAGGAGTCTTGAAAGGTAGGTCAGTTAGCATGGGTCAAGTATGACATATTGTCATAACTATAATTGGTGTCAAAATTGTTTAAAGAATGATGGCACCACATATATTCTAATAGTCATGCCTTCATCTGCATACCAACCAATGACAGTCCAACTTAACATGCCCATCTCTCTAAATCAAAGCACATCTGCATTGTCCACATGCTTCAAACCATGTGTTTAGGCCTTCTTGGAGAGACAACGATTAGAAAGCAGAATTAAGTGGACAGATGGGGGATGGAAGGAGTACCAATGTGCACTGAATTTCTGGCAGATTTTCTACCTACTCTTCTTCTGTCTTTGGCTCTGTCCTCTTAGTGGCTCAGTAGTTGAAGATATCTATTAGGATTTTATTCTTCAAGATAGCAGTCCGAGCTTGAGGGAGTAGTTGAGGAGCAGTAGAGTTTCTTGTATGGTTCAAAGATAGATTTTTTTTTTGCTGTAAATATTGGTTCCACTTGCCTTTTCTTTGATGAAAATATTGGTTCAGATGGTTGCAGAAGGGCAGACATGTTTATAGACAATATAATTTTCTCCAACCATGCAGTTCTGAACTAAAGGATCACATGATAAAACATCTATTTTTGTTTAGTCTCTGTTGATGACAGACAGATTCTGTTTACATAGCATGCCAGTGGTGTGTCAAATTTTCTGAATGGCTTGCTGAGGCCAGAGAAGTCCTGCTGGATAATTTACTTGTGGACTTTGCAATAGGACTTCTTCATGTCCATGGGCATAAGGAGGATTGTTTTTTCTACTTTGCCCTGTCCTTCATTCCTGGGGCTGGTCATTTGGCTGGAGAGATAATTGAAAGTTTCTGGTCTACACTAAATGAAGTCTCACAGATGGCCCATATGGCTTCCTTGGCACATCAGGCAGAAATCCTTGATAATCACATGTGTGACTTAAACTGGAAGAAGCTGCTTGACATGGTTCCATTCCTATATTGAAAGTACAGGACTGCTGTTGAGATGAGAGATGCAGCTATTCAATATTTCACTGAGCGATCCATCAGAATATCAATGAATTTACTAACAAGCTGGAAAGCCAGAAAAGCTAAGGCAGAAAGGCTCAGAGAGGAGGAAAACCGTAAAGCAATGGATATTTTCAAAGCTCGTACAATGACCTTCAATAGTGCAAGTGAAGACTAAATAGCAGCAGACAGTGGAAACCACTCAACAGATGTTGCAGTGATGGATATTCATTCTTTCTGGATTCAACTTGCCCTTGACATTGAGGAGCAGCAGTAAGGTGTATTGCTGATAGCCCAACTTATTTCACTAATTGGAAGCTCAGAATTGCAATTCAGGACCAGGTCCACTATTTGAATTGGCATGCAAGCAATGATGATTGGCAAAAGATTAAGGTGGAAAGAGAACTATTAAGGGTTCGACTCAATGTTCTTGCTGCTTCTCAGGACAGGAGCAGGTTCCTGAAACTGGATGAAGTTTCTGGAGCCTTTTCATGTCCCAAGCTACTGTACTAGAAAATTTGTAAGAGGTTGTTGACTACATTGAGTCACGTCTCATTGCAGCACTTTCCATATTTGGCAATCTCAGGAATCTTTATGGCTGTGATTGGTGGAACTACATTGGCCAAGAGGATGTTCAGGTCTTAAGCAATGAAACGCTGGAGCATTGCCTTCTCGTACATCAGCAAGGCTTCTACTCTCTTGAAAGCTTTTTGGCACGCAACTGCTGGCTGCCCATGACATTGCCATCCAATGGATTGGTATCTGTCCCAGCACCAGACGATTTGCTCCATGTGTTTGCAGGTAGCGGATCTGCCAGGGGCCATCAGTAGACACTTCTAGTCCTAGCCACGTGGCAGTCACTGGATAGAATAGAACATGTGCCAATAGCCAACAATATAATTCACCTGTTTGCTGGCAGCAAGTCCATTGCTGCTTCCATTGTCAGTTTCATTGCCAGGTCCATGGATCCTGCTTAGACAGGCCAATTGACAAGCATCGAGTCACATACCAACAGTATTGATAGTGAGCAGCCTGATCCTCAAGACTGCCTCTCCATGGCCCATCTTACCACTTTCCCTGATGTCAACTCTCCCCAATGGCCATCCTTGACGCATATTGAACCTTCAAATGCACAACATCCATTCCACCACCTCTACAATCAGAGTAAACCTGGACTGGTGTATAGCCCTACAATGGAAAACTCTTGTGTTGTGGTTCAACTGGCATCCCAACTTTCTTCTGCCTCAGCAGCTCATATCCGCCGAACATTCATGGAGCTGGGAGAAACTGACAATGACCAGGTGGATATCCCTAATCCATCCATTAGTGACCCTAACTTAGAGGATATCCCTCCTTTGTTCATTGTGGCAGATGATGAGATGGAAGACAAATCTTTGCTGTCTTTGTTCATTTCTGCAGAAGAGGAGACGGAAGACAAATCTTTGCCGCCTTTGTTTATTCCTGCAAAAGAGGAGATGGAAGAGGATTCTTTGCCTCCATTGTTTATTCCTGCAGAAGAAGAGACTGAAGACAATGATTTGCCCTCTTTGTTCATTTCTGCAGAAGAAGAGATGGACAACAATTCTTTGCCACCTCTATTCATTGTTGATGAAGGAGCAGAAGGACTAACAGCGATAAAGACTGTGGCAGCTAGTAATGGCAGACAAATAGAAGTCCAGAGCGGCAGACGTATGGCAACCAAGGATAAAGAAAACCTTCCACCACTATTTCTTATGATGGCAGAAGAGACAAATGGAGGCATGGCAGCCAATGACAAAGAAAATCTTCCACCGCTGTTTGATGTAACAGCTCTTCAATCCAGTCTTTCCCCTTTCAACAATCTCCTTCTCCAACTCTACCTACTGGTAACAATGTCCAGGAGTAGGAGGAATATGAGACATGTATGACTCAACATGAGGATCAGAGAAGAATTAATGAATTGTATCAACAACGTGAGTATAATGTGGCACTAGTAATCATAGTTAATTTATTTCAACAGAACAAGAATTTTATGCTAGAGCAAAACATGGTCAATGTAGGCCTATTGGCCCTTTCAATCAAGCTGGTCATTGGCTTTTCTGTTAATTATTTCTTGTCAAGATTAACCGTTGATAGGACCCTATACAGGATCAGCGCATCAACGGCAGGCTACGGCAACACGGCACAGGCTTAGGATACCTTAGCGCGCGCTAACTAACTAATTTTTGGCAATATTTGATGGCCACACATGGCAAGAAGCAGATCCAATCAATGATAGCGTCAATGGCAGCAAGAATGACAGCTGACAGATGGCATCAGTCACTGATGACAGCGCTTAGGGAGAAGCCTGATGATCTATCAAAAAACTGACAGACAGCTTGGTGTTTGACTTTGGCGTCTGACACTGCTTAGCGCCTCGATCTGGCACCTGACATTGCTAAGCCTTTTGGACAGATAGAAGGGTGATGGTTTGATGGTTTAGCATCGCAATCTGCTGCCTGGTATCGCTAAGGGTCTGGAATGGACAGTAGGGATCTGAAACCGTTGGAGCTACCCCTATAAAATTTTCTAGTTTACCGCACTTTGGCAATGGTTAGTCACTGGCGACGGTGAACTCCTTGTAGTATAAAAAGGACTTAGCGACTTGTACATACCCATCGAACCAGAGAACAGAGTTTCCTGCTCCCTTACGCTTAAGACCTCATTTATGGTCGGCAACATCGCACTCCTCGGCAGTTGCAGACTATCGCTAGCCTTTGACCTATTCGCACTTTGCAGCTACGGCAGGCATTAACAACGCTTAGACCTTGCTAAGCTTACCGTGTTCTTGCTACTGACATTGCCATGTTCACTTACCGCATCTTTCATAGGCGCTTTACCTTAGCACTTGACACTTGCTGACCCCCTTTTACCGACTATACCTCATTTTTACAGGCGCGTTCTCTAGGACCTGCCCAGAACTTCCTCATCACTTTAGCATGCCCAACACAAGCTTTTGGTATGGTAACATTATTAATATATTTGTTATTGACCAAACTCTGGACGTCATCACCGTCCCATTATGCCGCTGATGAATCCATTATAAATCCATTTGATCTGTTACCTCCAGTTGCGTGCTAGAAGGAATATAAACTGACAATATTCTGCTAGACCACAGGACATTCTGTGAATTATACATAAATATCACTTTAGTATTGTGTACTAGGCTACAGCACTTTACTACAGACATTTCAATTAGTTTAGACAGGACTCAGGTGCATTAAGATTAACCATCACATTGTTTTGTTCTGTTATGCCACTCTCATGAATGCAAAAAACCACACACTATTCAACAATTACACAAGGGGGACTCAAACCCTTGAATTGTGCACTAGAAAGATTATAGGACATTGTAAATAAAATTACAATCTTACTTTGTTTATCATACTATGTAGTAAATAACAATTAGTAAAAAGAAGTTGAGTCTTGTTTAATGTGCACTAGTAGGAGACGAATCTGCCTCTTGTGCACAATATGAAATATCAATGTATCAATATTCCATTGGACCACAGGTCCTTACCAAAAATCAGTACAGTGTACATGTAGTGCAAAACTGCAGCAGTATAAAAAGACACCATTATACGTCATTGAGGTGGACTAGGGAAGTCAAACCCACCACTCCACATAATACTGAAAATCAAGTAGGTTGGATCAACTACCACAGGTGCTTACTACAGGTCAGTATGATGTACTTGTAGAGCAAAAATGCACTCGTATAAAAACACACCATTAGACCCCATTAAGGTGGAGTAGAGGGAGTAGAACTCACCACTGTACACAATATTGAATATTAATAAACAAATATTCTACTGAACCACTAGGACTGGTTGCACCGCTGACATCAGCTACTGTTTGCTGGCATGCCAGCAGACAGCAGACACCCATACATTCTCTTCCACCCTTTTCCCTCTTTCTCCCCAGTGCCATCTTCTCCACTTCCCACACTACCTCACACACCACCCCCATCCATCACATGCACACCGCTTCCCTCTGACCTGATGTCCGATGTCTGCTACATCTGCTGGCATACCAGCAGATATCCACGCTCCTTTTCTTTCCCCTTCCCCCTCTTCTCCCTATCCCTATCCCTCTTTTGCCACCTCCCATGCTTTTCGAGACACCACCCCATGCGGCAGATACCCATGCACCCCGTTTCCTTCTCTCCTGCCCTGATGCCGAATGATGCTGGATAATGCCAGGGGTTGCTGACAGATTTCCGTGGATGCTGACAGATATCAGCAGATATCTGGCAGATGCTGACAGATGTATGACAGATGCCAATGGATGCCAGGGGGTCACAATGGCTGCCAACAAACTCCAATGGATTCCAGCTGATGGCTGCTGATGCCAACCCCCCTTTCAAGCCACAAAAACTCTTTTGAGAGGTATGCCACCCCCCCTTCCACCTCAAAAAATCCATACAGGAACCCGTGGAAACATAGGTGGGCATCCATTCATTGTGTTATCTGACCTTTGAATCTATCCATTAGTAGCGAACCTATGGTGCAATAGTTAAATGTGTGTTCTATTGCTAGAAGCTTTTCCAAGGCTAGAGATTTGATTCCTCCTCACAGGTATATGGCGAGCAAGACAAGTTACCTTTTTCTTTGGTCCAACCAGCCCCTGTGGACCTGCGTAGGCCTTTGTGGATGTCTGCTGGTGCCCTGCACAGGCCTGCATGGGCCCACATAAGTTTGAGTCTGTTGACATACGTCTGCATAGATGTTTGCTGGTGGCTTGCGTAGGCCTGTGTAGGTCTGCAGGGCCCTTTCATAGATGTACACTGGCATTGGGGGTGGGAAAAGGAGGGAAGGAGAGGTGCACAGCCTCGAGTTATTGTGGGGAGGAAGAGAGAGGGAGGAAAGTGGAAAACCTTGAGGAGGGTTTATTTATGCCATGACGTCTACCAATGGAGGAGGTTTTCACTCATGGGCTGATGCTCACTGGCAGCTGCTGATGCACATTGACATCTGCTAGTATCCACTGGCATCCTCTGGGCCTGTGTGCGCATGTGTGTGCCTACCTTTTATTGATCCACTAGGCCATGTCACATAGCACATTGTGGCACGTCCACGGCTCTGTATTCTATGACACTGTGGGGACTGCTCCACTCTAGTGTAGCGGACTCCACTGGACACATATGGTATGGCACAAAGGGAGCTCCTGTACAATGTATGATACGTACCATTGTGATGTCTCTATATGGAGCACTGATGAGAGTCAATCTCAGAATTTATACCAAGAACTCATCTTTGCTAGACACTGCCACCCTTTAGTCATTGCTGCCCTATCAATTCTGATTACAGCTTGCCTCACTTTGCATTTTCTGCCTACTAGCTGGGGATTTGTTCTTTATATAGCATTACAGGTGGTTTTTTTTTAGTAAGCTGTTTCTAGTCTACAATTTTTGACTTATATTTATAGTTTTCAGCATTTTATAGGGTATATCAGGATTTAGACATATCACTTTTACTGAATGGCCTACATGAAAGAAACTTGGATAAGCTTCTTTTTTCTCAGGATGCCTAGGGAAAATGAAGTAAGATTAGAGTATAATCAAAGTATAAATGCAAATAGAGCATACCTTGTTTTAGGATTAAGGATAAGCTTTTCAAAAATCATAACATTGTTATCTGTATATAAATAGGTACAGTGGCTCAAAAAAGTGTCTCAATGTTTTATAGTTTTTGAAAGATAGTATTGGCATGTAAAAATAAAAGTATCTAAAATTCTAAATAAATCATGTAAAATACTATGGCATCATAGCTACAGATCACATCTAGGATTATATATTAGAATCAAAACACATCTCTAATCTTGGTATCTAGTACTTTGCATGTCCTTCATTTGCTTTGATAACTGCATGAATCCTTTTAGGCATGCTTTTTATTAGTTCTTGACATACTTCTGATAGTACTATATTCTACTCCTTTGCAGCCATCACCACTTCTGTGCCTATTGATCACATGTCCCACAGGTGTGATTCCCTAGTATACAATTGTTCTCTTGCTTGGTTGCCACTCATTGAGTCCTGAGAGTCATCATAGACATTCTGAAATCCTCTCAGACCTCAAAGCAGCCACCTGTAGTACTTATAGTTTAGACATCATTTTGTGATACCTTAGTCTTGATATTATCTGAATTACTGTTTGTGTAATCTTTGATTTGACTAGTATGCATTGACTGGCACATGTTGATAACACACTTTGACTAGCACATATACTTTGAGATTGGTATGCACTTTCTGACTTTAAATTTGTTAATTCTGGTCTTGTTTTAGAACTTCCAGTTCTTGACTTGATCTTATCCTTTTCTATTCCTAGTTTCATTTGACCCTAGACCAAGTCTTTTCTAACCCTGAACTTGTTCTCTTTTATGTCTTGAACCCTGGAGCATGGCTCAGAGTTCCAGACACCTCAAATATACATAGATCAAGTCCATATCATAAAAGCATTACTTTACTTGAAAGAGCCTCAAGTTAGCAATACCTGATACTCATTTGGCAAGTTTGATGAGGCTGGCTTTACAATAACATTCACAGGAGGCAAGGCCATTTTCTAAGATGCAACTAGTTGCAATATATTTATTAGATAGCAGAAGCAGGAAATATATCTGCTGACTCATTTTGTGTCAACTATAGCCCAGACAGTCGAGGTCATGGTTGCATTGTTAGTGGATGTCTCTGCTGAAATTAAGTTGTGGCATTGTTGTTTTGGGCATGCAAGCATTTAAAGCATCAGGAACCTTGAAACAAAAAGCCTTGTTAATGGCCTGACTATAAAGAGAGGCAAGGACTCATAGAGCCTCTGCAAAAATTGCATGTATGAAAAACATGCTACAAGTCTATACAAAATAGAGATCATACATGAATTCAAACTGAATGAGTGCATCTATATAGATTTTTAAGGACCTATATCAGTCTTGTCATTGGAGAAAGCATCTTATATAATGCTTGCCATAGATAGCAGCATCTCTAGACTCACAGGCTATTTCTTGTCATAGAAGGACTCCAAGACAATGCTGATGGCTTTCAGGTTGTACCATGCAGAATCTGATTGCAGAACTGGAAAGAAACTGCAAATAGTCTGGCTACAGGCTATATAACTAAGCACATGCTTGATTGTCATGTTGTGTAACATCATTTTTGATGAGGGCTCAGGACACTGCTTTTTCACTACTATCAGCGACAATGATAATAATTTTGTCACAGGCACCTTTCCTATCTAGAACTATGACATGTCAGAGGTTATAACTGTGGAACAACCTGTTGTCCTTTGTAAATATAATACTGATGGCCTACTCTACAACTATGTCACAACCTCTACAAACTCCATGGCTACCAATTTGCCTGGTGCCAAACTTCTTTCCCAGACAGCAACAATGCATTGCAAGCTTCTTTATAGTAGTTAGAGTATATTGCAGCATGCAATGCTTGCTACAATGAGTCACATGTATCTGGGGCTTTTCTTGCAGATAATATAAATGCATATGCTTTTCTTGCTGCTGCAAGGACTACCAATAAAAAAGATGATAAGTATGTTCCAGCACACTATAAAGAGGTGATGTGCCACCTTGACTTGTGGCTGTCACTGATAAAACAAGAGCTAGAAATTCTCACATAATAGGGCATTTTTGAGCTGATCCTATGAGACAAGATACTAGAGAAAAAGCATATCATTGAGTGCAAATATGTGTATATGAATAAATATGATACTAAAAACAGGGTGATTAGAAGGAAGGCTTGACTGGTGGTAAAAAAGTACTTCTAAATGGCTAGCAAGGACTTCAACAAAATGTACATAGTAGTAGTTTGCTTGAAATCTTTCAGGATATTTGCAGCAGTTACAGCAAAGTTGTATTTGTATATTTGGCAAGTCAATTTTGCATTTGTGTATCCAAATAGTATTCTGGAGCATGCTGTGTACATGCACAAACCACTTAGTTTTGAAAAGAGAGAAAAAAAGTCTGTTGATTCTTAAAATCTATTTATAGCATGATGCAGATGGCAATGACTAGTGGCATATTTTCAATAGAGCCTACCAAAAACTTGGATACAGAACCTTTCATATTGATAGCTGCATATACAGTCAGCTTCAATAAGGTGAATATACTATAACAAATACATTTACTGATGACATCTTTAATATATTAACTATTAAAAGTAGAGCTAAAACAGCAAAACAAGAGTTGGAAAACACATATGAAATTAAAGACCTCAGAGAACTGTCATTTATAGTAGGCATAGCCATCTCTAAAGATAAATATACAGGTGCAATCTCTTTATCTTGACAAACCTATTTTCAATGAGTACTTAAATATTCCAGTATAAATTAGTGCAATGCTCACACTACATTACTGCTATCTGGTACTTGACTCATAGAAGCAATGTGCCTCCAATCAAATGCTGACAAATACTTTATAAAGAATAAACTCTACAGAAAACTACTTAGATTCTTTATGTGAGTGCAAGTTGCAACTCAACCTGATCTCTCTTTTGCAGTTAGTGTATTTACTTGTTTTCAATCCAACTCTGGACCTGCACATTGGAATGCCTTACTCCATATTCTTAATTATATCAAAGACACCTTTGATTATTATATTACATATTATCACAATACTCAAGACACAATAAAGCTAGTGAGTATATTATGAGAAGACTTGGATACTCAAAAATTGATAAGCAAATATGTGTTTATGATGTCTGGAAAAGCAGTGTTTTGAGGGTCTAAGCAGCAACATATAGTGGCTCTTTCAACAATCAAAGCTGAGTATATAGCTTTTATATGCAGTATACAACAAGATTTATGGATGCATAACTTTTTTGTAGAGATTGACTTTGCTCAACTATTACCCATTACTCTCAATGCCAACAATCAATCATTTATTTCTCTTGCTGAATCAATGAAGAAACACATATACATTAGGGCAAAACACATTGACATTTAACAATACCATAATATGTAAATACAGAGACATCAAAATCATACCCATTACATCTGCTAAAAACATTGCAGATTTATTAACCAAACTTCTTATATGACCTGTATTCAAATACCTTGTCAGAAAGCTAGAGCTGAAGAATTATAAGTAGGCATGCCATCTAAGAAAGTATTGAGTAGAATAGTTATTACATATTTTTAAAAGTACAGCCTTTTACATCTGTGAAAGCTGTTATATAATTAAGGCCTGTACTCTATAAGCCTCATATTTTTATTTTACTTGCTTATTTTATTTTTGCATTATATAAAATTTTTGAAAATATAAATACTATTTACAATTTTTTGCCATCTTTAGTTATTCTCTATACTATGTGTATCAACTAACAATTAGCATTTATTTATCTACGATGCACCACACTTTATCTAACTTAACTGTAGCTTATTGTATAGTCAATACAGTCATTCTCTATACTATGTGTATTGACTGAGGCTTATTATATATTTGATACTCTATACAATATAGTCAAAACATGGTTGCCATTTTGAAGGATATAGAAGACTTGCAAAGCTGAAAGCAAATTGGAAAAGTGCAGCACATGTATAGAAGCAGCAGCCAGATGGCAGCTAGTAGGTAAAAGCTGTTCCATGTTTGCAACTATTCTCTTTGCATTGCTATGTCTGCTGCTGACAATTAATTTGTCTTTCTGACATGGTTTTTAAAAGATGCTAATGCTTTATAGTTACTTTTAGCAGGCCAGAATTTTCAAACAATTCTATCTTGAAATAAAGATTTTTTTAGTACAGATACTATTGAAAAAGCTGTAGTAGTTTGGAAAGACAGCCAAGCATATAGGTACTCAGCTAAACTTCAATTTATTTGCCAAGCTTGGCTAAATTTCTCATCTGATCAGCAAGATAAGCTACTTGTTGCACTTCTTGTCTATTATGTCCAGACTCTAGCTAACTTTGATTTTCTATACAAGTTTATAATAGCAGAGACATCCAGCATTTGATCCAAGTGATTTGACCACTTTGCAATTGGCAAGCAGGCTGATAGCTACTTGAAGAGACTTCTAGTTCATAATATTGATTTAACAAAAATCACTTTCCATGTTGCTTAAAAAAGGTAGGTGAACTTGTTGAACTGAAAAATGAGAATATTCAAGTTTTTAATGCCTTAATATATTAAAACTTTGATTATTACATGTAATTGTAAATATAAAGTCAAGTTTAAAATACAATATAAAATCATAAAAGAAAATATTAGATAAATTAAAATCTCAATAAATATAATAATTTACTTGAGTACTCAAAGAAAGTTTGCCTTTTGAATCTACAGAAATTTTAAGAAAAACAAGTTTAATCTTATTATTTTCAACAATATTAGTAAAAAAAATTAGCATATATATGAGTATAATTTGAATTTAATGTCAGATTTAAACTAATGCATAAATAAATTAGAAACTGTTTGATGAGAAGAAAAACTATTTGTATAGTCTCAGATATACCATTGTCATGACCTTTTACTCTAGGACTCATCATAGAATAACCTCAAGACACCTCTGGAACCACCTCCCACAACTCTCACCAATGCCTGCCATCACTAGCCAGCACCACTATTACATACTCCAAACTTTGCCATCATGCATATCTTCTGACAATCCTCACATCATAAGATCCCAGGATTACCTGCTATCATCTTGTATCATGAAATCACCTGTCAGGTACTGCTGACTCAGGGGCCTTCTGAAAAAACAATGTTCTTATAAAGTGGATTTGATCTATATGTACTCAGATGTCTGAAACTCTGGGCCATGCTTCAGAATTTGAGATGCAGAAAAGAATGATATCCAAGAGGTTTGAAGGGATTCTGGAATGTCTGAGATGGTTCTCAGAATTCAATAAGTAGCAGCAGGACAGAGAGTTGACTGTATGTCAGAGATCATGCATGTGGAGTATATAATCAACTGGCATAAAGGAGGTGGCATGGTATGTGATATATGATAGCCAGAGTGATTGGTATAATCTAAGCATTAATCATAGGGCAGGTGATCTTGAATGATTCCAGGGTCCCACAATGCAGAAGCTGTTAGAAGTGTGCATAATGGCAGGCTTGATGCATGTGATAGCAGTGTCAGCGGCTATAATAGTGTGGAGGGTAGGAAGAGTTCCAGAAAAGGCTGCTGGGAGTGTCTCAGGATGGCTCTCAAGGAAGGGTCATGACATTATCTATCATTTCATAATCAACACTTTGATCCCACTGATCACCCCAGCTACAGTGGCTCAAAAAACTGTCTCGATGTTTTATACTTTTTGAAAGATGACATTGGCATGAAGGATGGGAAGTACCTAAAATCCTGATTAAATCATGTAAAATACTATGGCATTAGAGCTACAAAACAAACTTCACATTATATAATTATGATTAACACTGATGAAGCAATAACTATTTTAAAAATTTTCAGGTTTATCCCTATTTTACTCAGAAATAAAGAGTAAGTTGCATGTGGGAATATAAACAAAGTCATGTGACCATGTTTAGATATATTTGGGAGTAGTTCAAGCTAGTTGAACCACATCTTAACCTTCAACCACTATTATAAAACTTATTCCTCCTGCACAATGCTTTACTGTTGCTTCTCTTCTTACTTAAGGATATTCTCTGTATCAGATTGGAGCTCAAACTGGTCTAGGAAAGTCTACTATTGAGAGGATTGGTAGAGAGTTGGAGATGGACAAGGAAAACCATCCTGGAGGCCATCCTGCTAAGCTTACTCCATGTGATAAATAGGCTATTGTTCAACAATTCTCAACTAGGAGACTTGATACAGCTGTCCAGGCCACCAATTTTATTAACAACATCATTTTCAACCCGGTCTCTCCCCAGACTGTCCAGAATATGTTGAAGGAGGAGGAGTATCAGTTTGCTACCAAGAAAAAAGTTCCTATGCTTAAAGCTAGACATTGACAACTACAGCTTAAATGGGCTCAAGAGCATCAGAACTGGACTATAGAGGACTGAAAAAGGGTGTTGTAGACAGATGAGACAAAGATTAACAGGATTGGGTCAGATGGAAAGCAGTATGTGTGGAAGCTACAAGGAAAAGGCATTTCAGACCAAACAACTACACTTACTGTGAAGCATGGAAGAGGGAATAATCTCATGGTATGTGGCTGTATGGGTTGGAATGGGGTATGAAAGTTTGTGGAAGTGGTAAAAATCATGAATGCAGAGCAGTACTGTGAAATTTTGGATGATGGAGCAAATGAAAGCTTTGAGAAGTTGGAGATAAAGGAGGGTGCCCACTCCTTTCAACAGGACAATGACCCCAAACACAATTCCAAGAGGGCTGACAAGTAGTTTGAGAACAACAACTTTGATGTCCTTTGATGGCCAGCCCAATCCCCTGATCTCAATCCTATTGAACATCTCTGAAAGTACCTTAAGGAGCAACTTAGGCAGTATGAAACACCTCTTTATGGTGTGCATGAATTATAAAAGAGGGTTGCAAAGGTGTGAGATGAAATACCACCAGAGATATGCCAAAGACTGATAGAAAGCATGCCTAGAAGGATTCAAGCAGTTATCAAGGCAAATGGAGGACATACAAAGTCCTAGATACTAAAATGAGAGATGCTCAAAAAACTGTCTTAATGAGTGAATATTTTGAAATGGCTATTGCTCTATCAGTTTTGATCTCAATTACATGAGTCTAGGTTTACTTTGTAGCTATAATGCCATAGTATCTTACATGATTTAATCAGGATTTTAAGTACTTCCCATCCTTCATGCCAATGTCATTTTTTAAAAAGTATGAAACATTGGAACAGTTTTTTGAGCCACTGTATTATACATCATGCATTATGTTGCCCTTCTATGTCAATCAATTGCATGCTCTATACATGCAATCTCCAGTATATAGTCTCTCCTCTACCTGCCACTGCTCATTAATTTCTGGGAAATTTCTGGGAACTATTTTAAATACTCCAGGATCTTCTCAGACTTATGAAGCAACTTTCTGTAATACTTATAGTCATAACCACTCTCTTGTATTACCTTAGTCTTGATATTACAATTGCTGTTTACATGCCCTTTGATTTGACTAGTATGCACTGACTGGCATGTTTGGCTAGTATTTGTACTCTGAGACTGGTACACACTTCATAACTCTAAGTTTGTTAACCCTGATTCTTGACTTGACCTCAACCTTTCCCCACTCCTGACTCCCTCAATCACTGGACCAAGTCTCTGACCTGAGTATCCTTCTTTTTCACATCTTGAACCCTGGAGCATGGCCTGGAGTTCTAGACATTTGAGTACATATAGATCAAGTCTGCCTTGTAAAGATGTTGCTTTTCTGAAAGGCTCCTGAGTTAGTAGTATCTGACAACTATGCAGCTTGTTGAGCATGAATTTGTTGCTATCTAGTTAACACTTCGGGGCATGGCAGAGATTTCTGGAGAAACATCCGTTAGAAACAGGTCATGTGACTTCCAACAAGTGTTTCTCTGGAAAAACTAAAAGTATAAATTGAGAAATGGTAAAAAAAAAACACTTATTGTGTTTTTTGTGTGTTTCTTGAGCTATTTTTAAAAATTTTCTTTCTCTATTTCTCAAGAAATATGTGGGGAACACAAATTGTGTTTCTAGACTGTTTCTTGAAAAATATGGCACATGTATTTTTTGGTTTTTCTAAAGTAATCTTTGTAATTTTTTTATCAAATGTTTTTCAATAAACTTTCTTTGTGAAAAATAAATTGTAAAAACATGATGTATTTCTAAAAAAAGACCAATTAGAAATTCTTTAAATGTTTCTCAAGAAAGATCAATTAGAAACACTGTTGTGTTGATGAGTGTGGTGCTGATCACATGATGAGCACACGCTGATCTTCTTCCTCATCGGTCTGGTACACTTGCATGCAGCTAATATAGCGATAGGCAACAATATATTGTACATTAAATGCAATAGTAATGACAAAAGAAGGTGCTTGTCTCCCAATACCAGAACCTTCATCACGCCCATCACGATTCACCCACTATCCTCTGTATTTTCCCTGTTCACAAAGCCTCCTACCCCGCCAGAAACAATGAATCCTCCAGTAATCTGTTGACGATCCTCGCTCAATTGTTCAAGCCTGTGAGATGCCAAAATGATCTTGCTCGAAGTGGTATCGATCTGGAGGCCGTATGATTTCTTGAAAAGTTCCATGACTGCGTCATACAAGATTTCCCCACCATGGTCTCATGCGTGCCTCTGGACAACTTCAAAGAAGGATAATCGGAAACGTCTAGGTAGCAGCAGACCTGAGGAATTGACAATGGCAGTTGAAACGTCCGCCTGTCCAGAACGTGTGTTGAAACCAACACTGAACTTCAACTCAGGAAGAACACGGTTGCCGATCGCCCTGTTGACTGCACTGAGAACAGCACGAAGACCAGAACCTGCGATGTCAGAATCAACGCCTGAAAGTCGAAATCTTGAAATGTTTGCCTGAAAGCCATGGTGATGTCATCTACAGTCACTTCTCGTGCCTTGCGATCCAAAATTTCCTGGATGACTTGATAAAACGCAATCTGGAATTCACACAGCAGTCACGCAGCAGGCTGAGGTGTAGGTGTTGTTTGATAAGATACGTGATGCCACCCTTGCCAGACTGTGAGTTGATGCGGATGATGGCCTTGTAGTTCTGTCCAAGATTGGCTGGATCAAGAAGAAGCATAGAGATGAAGGGGGGGGGGCGTGAGATGTATGAACTATAAAAACAGCAAAAGAGAAAAAACTTCAATACCAGAAAAATGGGGATACAAGGACTTAATTGATAGGTTGTGAATGTAGACAGTCTTGCTAATACATGGGTCAGCCACCGAAACGCCAATAACGAGGAACAGGGACAAGGGGGATTATCCAAAGAGGGTATTGATAAGGATGGCAAAGAACAAAGCACCGTAAGCTACATAAGTCAAAATTGTTGGAATAAATATAGTCACTCCAAATGGGCTTCCATAGTATTCCTTGATTTTCAGAACTAACATTAATGATCAAAATAGCAGGCGGAAAACTCACGGAAAATTGTAGATAGTTCATCCCAGACAGGTGGAGGGTCGAGATAAGTACACAAACCGCACAGGAAAAGGAGAAGAGTAGCAAAAACTGTGCAATGGTCTCTTGAGGAATTGCCATTGCCCCAAGATAAAATCTGTGGATAATTGAAACTTGTGAAAGGGTGGTAGCAATAGTACCAACCCTATTGTGGCTACAGACTGGTGGAAGTTCAAAAAGAGAGATAGGTTATGAGGTAGATTGCTCACCAAATGCAGCAGTTGGCTGAATCTTTCCTTCCAATGCAAGTAGATAGCATGCCTCACTTCCTCTGTCTCTCCTTGCTCTAAATCTGGCCAAGTCTTCCTCAAAAAGGGCCTAAGCAAGGTGGTAATTGGTAAGAACATGTACATGGTGCAAGAATGAAAGATGTGCAAGTGCCAGCAAACAGGTGTCATGTGTGTTCTCATGTGCTGCCACACCTGCTACACCCAACTATCAGCAATCACACACTCATTCTAAATCCATATTTTGTCCATGTTGACGCAACAAGCACAGACCTACACCTACCGAAGTCCCTGAGCCGGTTTACATTTCAAAGATAGGAAAGGTCTGGAAGGACCTGCAGAGTCGAGGATTCTCTTTCAATTTGTACACGTCCAACCCAACATCGCAAAGCCAAGAGAAGGACGAGGAGGACCAGGACTACTTTACGCGCAGACTGTGCCCTTCTCCTCGCCACAGTCTCCTCTCTTGATCCCCCCCACTTTCTCGCACCCGCTATCACCGCTGCCACATCCAACACCCACACCCACCTCACCATTGTCCTCTTCTCATGCCACTTCAACGACCCCAGGCCAAAGTCGAGCGTTGCCTTCTGCAGCGTGTCCCACACTGATTGTTTTGAAGATGTCTGCCGCCTCCTCACGTGTGTCTATGTGCAGGTGACAGGCGTCGCACAGTCTCTTGATAAGGTTCTCATGGAAATCGATGTCTTGCTTTGAGGCTCGATGGAGATGTACCTTGTACACTAGGAAAAAATGTTGATGTTGTGTTTTGTGTCTCTGGAGGTGTGTCTTTATCCCTGTTATTTAACATTCTTCATCAAACGCCATGCTGCAGACTCAATTCCAGTCCTGCTCTCATCACACTTGACGTCCTTGCACCAATCATATCTCACTGCAGCGGACCATGACTCTTTCGATGCACCCATATCTATGTCCCTGTCTTCTCCATTGTCTCTATTTACCATTCTTGCAGGCCTTGTCAAGCCCTCTTGGCTTCCTGTTGTCACCCTCAGTGGAACTTTTGATCACCTCCATGCAGGGCATAAAATTTTTCTCAGCATGGCGGCATGGATAACAAGCAAAAAGATCATCGTTGGTGTAACTGGTGTGTCCTTCCTTGTTATCCCATTTTTTTCTTCTTGACAAAGTAATGATCATAAGATGACGTTTTGTTGAAAAAGAAAAGCAATCCAAATTTGCTACAGCCTCTCGCAGAATGCATCAAGTGTGTACGCACATTTCTTGAGCTGTTGCGCCCAGGTATTGAGTACAAGATTGTCCCGATTCAGGACATGTATGGGCCTACGGGTTGGGACCTAAATGTCCAGGGCTTGGTTGTGAGCAAAGAAACCGTCAGCAGGGCAGAAGCTAGTACATCGCCCTACCGCACTTTCTTCATCATGTATGTTGACTCGTTGTACCAGTCACTACACACAGGAGCGCAAAAGGTTTTTTGACATTGCAAATGGCAAGCAGTAGCCAAGATGTCTGTCGCACAGACTGAGCACATGCCAGATTCCAAGAAGATAATGGTTGGGAAGACAAAATGATGGAGCATTATGGCTAAGGTCGGCACATACCAGGATGGTGTCATGAAGAAGCAGGTTGATGGAAAGGACATGGTGGCACATATCTTTGGGGTGTGTCGTTTTTCTGACTTATCTTCCCACTGATGTTCAACCAATCTTGTGCATGCGTAGTATACTTTCTGTCAACCACAAGCCACAACTCGTCCTTGTGCTGGATGTAACCCATCTCGGCGGTCTTGACGGCAGTATATATGCAGATATTATGAACAAAACCACAAGACGAGACATGCGATGGGTATGATATCCCTTCGAGAAATAGCTTGCGGGGTGACAATAATGATTTTTGGAAGGCCAGTTGATGTACATGTCAATGAGGTTGTTTGCTAGATGCTGCCTTGAGGTATGCCTCGGCCAAAGCATGCCACCTCTCCTGTCAAAGCCATTTCAACACCTAGAACTAGGTCCACGCCTGAGAGTCGACTGAAGCTGGACTGACACCAACGTAGTCCGGAGAAAGACCGGTATCTGGGTATGCTTCGATCAGAAGGTCAAGCATGACTGATTCAGGAGAACGACAAAACACCCTTTAACTGCAGAGCTGAACATCGCAACCTTGAAGTATGTACATTCTTCCATCACGTACCAAAAATACAAATTCAAAAGACTATGTACAAAAAGATCAAAACGGTATCATCTGTGGACTTTCAGTAAACAAAGCGGACACTTTCTTATGCCAATCTTACCATGAACATTGGACGTTGACCCCTGACAGTCTCTATTGCTTCATTTCGAGTAAAGTCTTCAGTACTTGCATGGCTGATACCTATAAATGAAATGTCTAGTTTTATGCACTAAGAGAGACACCAGTACTTACGTTTGAAGAAATGAAATTGACTTTTTGGATGTTTTCCATAGTCTGTATGTATCGGTTTAGTGGAGTAATTATAATTAGTATGCATGTTAGTTGACTCACCAGATATAATGATGGAGCCACGTGGATACATCTTACTTTTCAAGGCTTTATTGGAGGCCTAGAGATGCGGTAATTGAGGCTGAAGATTGATTCTTCAGAAAAGGAAGACATGTCGAGTTCACTTGAGTGTTGTTGTTTTTAGCACAAAGAAACAAAGAAAAGAGATCATGGTAACATCACATACAGGACTACGAGGCTGCAGCTGAAACTTTGCAATATGGGAGACAGTCAAGTTGAATTACCAGCCTACAATAAAGTATGCTGAAGTTGAGGTGACAACTTTGCAAAACACGTGCATACGCGATCATGATTGTGGCTGTGCACAAGTCGACTTGTCAAGCGCCCGCACAGCCACACAGCACCGCCACACACTACGAGGCTACAGACTGAAACTTTGCAATATGATAGATAGTCAAGTTGAATTACAAGCGTACAAATAGACTATGCCAAACCATTTCACCGAATATGAGGCAGCTGAATCTCAGGTTGAGGGTTGAGGGTGACTTGCAATTGTGCGGCAATGTCAGGGGACTCCTCATTTCTTCCTTTTCTCACTCCTTATCTCTTCACTCTCCTTCCATTCATTCTCTTATTTCTTCTGACATTATTTCATTTTACTGTTTCTATTCTTTCAACACTATCTGTCAGTACCACTCTCAGACCTTGAGATGCTCTGGTTCTTTAGCCACCATTCAGACAAGTGTGGGCCCACTCAGCACCGCTTCCAGACCACTTATATAAGCCAGAGTTTGCCAGAGTTTGCCCCTTATTTGTACAAGTGTTTGTGTAGGCAATTTTCGAGTTTTTAAGGTTTTGTTGTACTGTACAGTTGTTTCCCACGCTTCAGAGGCCCCAGAAGCGTCCAACCTGGCATAGGGAATCCCTAGACTTGTTCTCTTTGGATCTCCCTCTGCCAGGTGAGTAGCTACCTTGATATTGTCAGTATATATTCTAATACACTTTGGATCTCCCTCTGCCAGCTGTGTGACTGAGCCACAGCCTCTAGAGGTCGCCCTTACAGGCAAGGCTTTGAAACCAGGTATCACTGTAGAAGTTGAGAGGAAGGCAAGACACAATGTCGCTCAATGACCACAATGTATGATCATTGTTGCTGATACGTTGGACTCATGGTCTGGTGCCAGCGCATGGGTTTCCATATGAGTTTGTTGTAGTCCTGTGGCTATCGATGAAGCAGAGGAGGCTTGTGACACGAGAACTGCACCATGTTTGTATTTTTGCCCTGTACTCGTAGGGCTCACCATCAGACTCGTCTGAGCTTTGACCATCCACACTGAGCAGCTCCATCATATGGAACAAGATGTCCCAGCCCAAAACATCTATCATTTCTTTGCAAATGGCTTTCTGAGAGTGATACAGCTGCCAGATGATCAGCAACTTGAATCTGTACTCATGTGAGATACATACCTCTGTCTGTCTCCTCCTCCTACGCTTAACCTTGCAGCTTCTCTGAAATTCTTCGCTGAACCAAACTTCAGCACTGTCTGCATCCTCATTCTCTTGAGGTCACCGTTTATCATAGGCCTTTCTCAGGGTGTCCAGATGGGCGATGAAGTGTTGAGTGACCCATGTAGGATCCAGATTCCTATGGGGATACTTTTCTATGACATGTGCTGCAAACTGGTCAGCAAGTTCAAAATTCCATATATTCTGAGGAGAATGGATCCAGATTTGGAGTTCGTCGATGTTTGGTCCCAGAGCAGTGTCATTTGTGGTGAAATTTGCTACATCAACAACAGACGTGAGAAGCTCTGGCCGCTCATTGACAACCTTGAAGAAGTTGACATCTTTCTCGGTACCTAAAATGAATTTCATCTCCTCTCTAACGATGCGCATACAGGTATTGTGATAGTCGGTGCAATTGACACGTGTCTGAGGGACCTTGAAGGGGGATGTCCTAGGAACTAGTACCTTCCTCTGAGCGGGAGTACGGAGTCCATTCATCTGGTCCCATAGCTCTTCCACTTCTTCTTCAAGTCTCCTGACCGTATTCAACAGGTAGTTGCCATCATCTTCATCATGTTGGTTATCATCGGGAGCACCGCCTCTGATGTCGTCTCCATGGACAGGCTAAGCAAAATCGGAACTATGCAGGGCAGTGACCTAGAAGAGATGGAACGTTAGAGCATGCATCAAGACGTTAGAATGAAAGGGCATACAGTGTTGATAGAAGAGGGAAGCTGCAAGTTGCTCATAGTGTGCGTGTGTGCATTCCGTGCATTGACGATGATTTGGAGCAAGATGAAGCGAGCTCAAAGAACAAATTGTCTCAAGATTCCGAACTCTGATTCTTTGTTTGAGGGTGTCATATGATTGTCTTTCGACTACAAACTTGCGAATAGCACACTCATCGCCTTCAAACCATGCTCACCCCCTTTGGAACATTGCCTGTTCTGCTAAGTGATTGACAATGTGAAAATCAATGTCTCATGCGCAGGCTTTCTCAAATGAAAGAACTGGCTGAATCAATCAGCAATTAAAGAGTTGGCGGCTTGCAATTTGGGGAACAGGAGACGCAGAAATATTGACAGTGCCCTGGAAGTGGTGTCCAAGCTGTCAAAGTTGGATTTATCATGTGAATGAACTTGTACAAGAGCGACAGGACTTGCTCCCACATGGCAACAAGGCTGCTGTATACTACGACCAAAAGTTGCTTTGCCAAATATTGGGCTAATGGACAGAAAGAATTTTCGGCGAGAAGTCTGTGAGAAAAGCAGAGTAGCAGAGAGAAAGATAAGTAGAGAACCAGAGAGCTCAGGGAGAAAACAGGCGAGCTTGGTGAACCCAAACCTCAAGGGAAAAAAGCGAGTTTGGGTGAACCCAGAACTCGAGGAAAAGGAACGAGCTTGGGTGAACCCAGAACTCGAGGTAGCTCGTGTGGTGGTGTGGTTGCAAGGAGTCAGACACACTGGATTTACATAATTGTCACAACCCCTCCCCTCCGGAACTTCTCTGGGACATCCCTGGAGCCCCATCTGGGAACCTCTTCTGTTGACCCCACAGCACACCCCACCCCCACAGCTGCCGACATTGCCATCATGCACATCAAAGACCGCCATCAGCCAACCCCCCGGGAACCCTGCATTACAGACCCTGGGATTAACCGCCATCAATGATCGGATCACATGACTTGCTTCCGGCCATCACACATCACGCATCATAGCTCCCTCCACGCCAATTGATCACATGTCCTCACATGCACGATCCAGGTATACAGTGCCTGCCCGCTACTCAATGACTCCCAGAACTCATCCCAGACACCCTGGAACTCTGAGACCTGGCCCCATAGTACTTATAGCATAGTCCTCCGCTGTATTTGCTAGTCTTGATATTACCTGAAATTGGATTACTTGAATTGTTGCGTGCCCTCTGCTTGACTGGTACGCACTGACTGGCATGCTTGACTGGCACGCTTGAATAATTGCGTGCTCTAAGATTGGTACGCACTTTGCAACTTTAACTTGCTAACTTGGTCTTGTCTTAGAACCTCCAGTTCATGACTCGACCCCCACCCCATCCCCCAGCTACTCACAACCCAAAACCCTTGGACCGAGTCCCCTCTCCCAGGATTACCCCTGTATGCATCTTGAGCTCTGGAGTCCTAGCCCTGGAGTTCCAGACACCCGAGTATCCATAGATCAAGTCCGCATTATAAGGGTGTTGCTTTCCTGGAAAGCCCCTGACTCAGCGGAACCTGACATAATATCAAGACTCCCTCCTTACACCGTTCTTGATGGCTATGTATACTCATACCTACTACCCCATGGGCTACCAGACCGACCCTTACAGGCGCCCGGTCCCCTCGCCCCGCCTATCCACCTCTCCCATACGAACCCCAATACCTCCACCGCCACTGGGCCCCTGACCCATCTCTCTATGATCTGGGGCCCTCAGCCAGCTGGGCCCCTCCACCCAACCTAGCCATGGCACGACCCGTGGAGGTTCCCTCATACCAGAGCATCCCCGGGAGCCTGCCGGAGACACCACCAGTCCCCAGTGGACCTTGCCCAGTACCCCTCAGCGAGGGCCCCTTTGCACCCACCCCCTGCCCCCCAACCCCAGGGACCCCTCAAATATGACTATCCCCCTCAACACTACCCAATCACCGCCCCACCTGCTCAGACTCCCCCCTCGCCGATGGGATGATGACGTCTCGAGGACTACGAATGGCAACAGGATGAAGTGCTCTGCTTGCTCAGGATCTCGCCAGAGGACTTCGCACAACAGGCAAGGGCGCTACTCACGAAACTCGGACACGACGACTTTGCAGGCACTCTGGAGGAATGGGCCCACTGCTTGGTCGAATTTGGGGATCACCTCACACGAGGAGAACTCCCAGAGCAGACTATGGTAAAGTACAGGCGTAACATGATCCTCTGCGAAGAACTGCAACAACTGCTCGATGAAGTCCATGTGTCTCCCTCCCCTCGACCCCTCAACAACTCCACAGACCCAGGCCGCTCGATTCACATCTGGCAGGAACCCCCAGAACCGGCCCCAGCAGCCCCCGCAGTCTCCACTCCAGAGCAATGACAATGGGAAGAGCGACAAAACACCTCGGCCATACTACGGTCCCTCAACCCGATGGGAGGACTATTCAATCAGCCCGCTGCCTGCACGGTAGGCTTGTCCACTCGCCATAGGGCTAACTCCGTTCCTAGCACCTTCAAGACCTGGAGACAGCCCCAGAGACCCCTGGAACCCCTCCTGTGAACGGACAATGCCTGACCCCTGGCCCCAACGAACCCCGGTAGACCCCGCATGGACACCCCTAGCATGGATGATATGCTGTGCTACATCGACGAGCTCACATGTGGCAACAACAAACAACGCCCCGTGTCCGTGCCCGTCCTGGTACCGCCCCCTACGTCAGCCCCGGCCCCTCCAGGGCCCAACTTCCACCATGACCCCCCACCCCACTTTGATCTGTGGAACCCCCCACAACCTCTGATGCAAGCACGACCTTCCTGGGTTGAATGTCCCCCACGCAACCTGGCACCCGACCCAGCACTCGGCCCCCCTCAGGTCGACCCGACACCACCAAACCCTCCCCGACCGCCTCTGCCACCTCCAGCCAAACCTCGAGGACGACCCCCAGGCCCCCCACCTCCGCCGCCCCCTGCATGGAGACCCGGGCCTCCCCCTGGCAGGAACGAACCCCCCTGGGACAACAGACCTCCTGGGTGCGGACCCCCAGATGAGCCACCCGGAGGAGGCCCTCCAGGTGAGTGGGGTCCTGCCCTCGGTGTCTTTCCTCCACAAGGAGGGGGGAGTAACCATTATTACTACTACTACAATGCCAGCCCCCCTCCCCGCAATGCTACCGGACCAGACAATGCTCGTGATGCCCTTGCCTGCGAAGGACGCCTGGACATTCAAAAGCCTGATGTATTCACAGGCTGGGACCCCCGAAAATGGTATACATTCCTCACTCAGTGTCTTAATACGTTTCAGGCGAAACGACTCACGTTTCAGGTTGACAGCTCCTGGGTGGCCTTCGCTGCCTCGTACCTCCAGGAGATTGCCTTCAACCACTACACGGCCCTCATCCAGTTCAACCCCAATAACCCAGCACTTGCTCGCTGGCAAGCCTTCATCGACGATTTCTCCGGGAAATTCGGAATCTACGACACTGTGGCCGAGGCCGAGGACAATCTCTTCAACCTCTGGATGCACTCTGAAGAACGTTTCACCACCTTCATCGTACGTTTTGAGAAGGAAGCTTACAAGACAGGCTGGAATTACAGCGCCCTCCAGTATGCCCTCTGTCACGCCCTGCCACAACGTATCAAGGACGTCCTCCGACTCGCCCCAAAACAACCCTCCTACGACAGATACAAGGCCCTCGTCATGCAGATTGACCAACGTTACTGGGAAGACCGCAGCGAGTATTCGAACTCCTGACCCCCCTGGAACCCTAGGGGAGGACCCCCATGGCCCTCCGGCGAAACCCCCAACCCCCAAATCCAAAACCCCAGTCCCCCTGCGTTCCCTGGCGGCTGACCCCCGGTGAGTCGTGGCCCGCCCCCAGGCCCAACTCAACGCCGCCGTGGCCACCAACGACCTGGGCGACGCGCCAAACCCCGAGGAACCCCCAGAAGACTCTGAAGATCCCGACTTTACTGGTGAATGGGACGAAGAGGCCCTTCAGGCCAACCGGCTCTCAAAAAAGGAGTGACCCTGAGTTGAGGTCCTGAAGGATGTGCAGGAACGATGGAGAAGGGAGGGTGTTTGCATACTCTGTGGTGAGAAAGACCATTTCATCTCTGAGTGCCCCCAACGACAGGTCATGGGGTGTGCCATCTGGACCTTTGAAGGGGAGGATGCCACCTACGAGTATTCGGAAAACAACCCGGCAATTTAGACCTGGAAGACGCCCTAAATCGCAGAATTGACTCTGATGTCTTCTCCACCCCGGTCTCACATCTTCGCTCCACGACACTCATACAGGACACCCTCACGGCTTACCTACCCTCCCACTCCTCGCACTTCCTCCTTTTCAAAACCCACCTCACCCCCTCCGGGACCCCCCTCAACACCCTTGTCAACAGCGGTGCCACCAACAACTTCATCAACGAAGCATGGTCTACCCTCGCCCCGGAACCCGCTCAGCAACTCCCGGTCCTGGTATGGCTCTGCCTCTTTGACGGAGACGCCTCTACGGCCAGAGATATCACTCACTTCGTGCATATGCCCATTACTTTCACCAATGGACAGACTCACACCCTCCAGATGTTGATAACCAAACTCCACCCTTCCACACCCCTGGTCCTAGGGCTCCCGTGGCTCCGAAATACTAGCCCCCGCATCGATTGGCGACATCTTACCCTTTGCCTGACCCAGGACCTGACGCCCGACGACCAGCAACTCTCCTTCGACATCCCCCACTCTCCGGATCCTACCCCAAAGGACGGGCCCCCACCACCCCCCAGACTCCAGTCCCGCTCGTCCTGGTCCTTTGTCATCAATGCCAGGCTGGACAGTGCCCTGGGACCGATATCGGCCCTCATTGACAGCGGAGCCACTGGAGTTTTCATCAGCAACGCCCTCGACCTCCTCCATGACTCCCTCGACCAGCCCCTCTGCCTGCAACACCTCGACGGCACCCCCTCCTCCTCCGGCCCCATCCAGAGGTCTTACTTGGGACGTGTGACCCTGGACAACAACTACAAATTCACCTCTGGCTTCCTGGTCACACAACTTCACGAATCGACCCCGATGGTGCTGGGGCTACCTTGGCTACGCAACACAAACCCCAATATCAACTGGAGGACGCTCACCATGACCTTCCCAGGACCTGAAGACCACCCCTTGACTGCCGTGCACCTGAGTACTTATAGCATAGTCCTCCGCTGTATTTGCTAGTCTTGATATTACCTGAACTTGGATTACTTGAATTGTTGCGTGCCCTCTGCTTGACTGGTACGCACTGACTGGCATGCTTGACTGGCATGCTTGAATAATTGCGTGCTCTAAGATTGGTATGCACTTTGCGACTTTAACTTGCTAACTTGGTCTCGTCTTAGAACCTCCAGTTCACGACTCGACCCCCACCCCATCCCCCAGCTACTCACAACCCAAAACCCCTGGACCGAGTCCCCTCTCCCGGGATTACCCCTGTCCGCATCTTGAGCCCTGGAGTTCCAGACACCCGAGTATCCATAGATCAAGTCTGCATTGTAAGGGCGTTGCTTTCACAGAAAGCCCCCAACTCAGCGGAACCTGACAATAATGCCTGTGGGATTCCTCCCATCCACATTACTAAGCAACTTCTCTTGATTGCCTTTATCTCTTATGTAACGTAGTTGGGAATAAAATATTCATTCTTATTTTCATGCCATTAAATTCAGCGACATAGATATCCATTACTCTCTACCTATACAAAAGGAAAAAGATAAAAAGACAATTTATTTCTGTATGTTCAGAGTCTAGAAGAATTATCATATTCTAATGGCTTTCGGTTTTCTAATGCGTCTATAATACAAGATCAAGTTTCCACCATTGCAAATACCTCTTCCAAATTTCTTATATGAAGAGGATCAGGAAGGGGCAAACTGGCTCGACACACTGGGCATGATTGGAAGAACTTTTCACCCCACCACTTGAGACCACATTCTGAACAGAGTGTGTGACCACAGTAAAGACTGCACGGTAAAGTAAACAAAATGACAAAATAGATAATAATTTTGACTTGCAGTAATAGACCTGTGATCAGCTTATAGCAGATAGGACAGATGGCAATCTCCCATAGTTTCAAAACAATCTACGGTGATTGTTATTCAATGCGGAATATGAGGGATCAAATACAACATCATACTGGTGCCAGACGATCCCTCTTAGCTGTGACAGCTGTAAGTTCATCTGTGGTCACCACAAGTCGATTTTGCTTGTTCAGAAATTGGGCTCTGAGAGTGTCGCGATCCTGGTGGATCAACAGTTACAATGAAATCTCATCTATAAGAAAACACAAATGAGCAAAGCTTCATCTCTTTGCTTTCGGAGCACCGAAACTTCTTCCTTTGCACAATTCAACAGAGAATTTAGCCGAGAAATCTCCTGAGATTGTTTCTCAAAAAGAAGAGGGATGCCGATAATAAGAACCTTACTTGATTTTTGTCCTCCTCAAATTTCTTAGCTGCTCGAGAACGTTCCATTTCGACGGCATTTCTGGGCTGTGTCCTTTCTGAGAAACAGTTGATATACTGAGAGTCATGGTTCCTGATTCTGACCTCTGGCAAGGTTGCCTGTGAGCTCATGATGAGGTCAAGAGCATTGAAGAAGAGAAATTATTATACCATCTGACTTTTGACATTCTTGAAATCTGATTCTTTGTCTGAGAAAAAAAGCTCCCCCTTAGGGATGATCAACGTCTTCTTTTTCCAAGTTCGAGCAGCAGCGCTACAGGGAAGAGAGAGGCACAGATCCTGGGCGCAAGACTTGTTGGGTCGATCTGCAGGCATGGGATGCAAGACGGATAGAGGGTACCCATTCTAGTTTCTTTCTGTTTCTCTTTTTGAGAGAATTTGGATGACGGCCACGAGGCACCCAGGCAAACACAAAGGCAATGATGATGATGATGAATTAAAATTTAACTGGCAGCAATCATATGTCAACCATTTCTCTTTCGACGCAGATATCTAAACACCAATATCATAGTGAAAACCGATGCTGAAGCTCAACCCCGGAACAAAGTGTAAAGCAACAGTTCATCTGTGCTTGCAAAGGCAACATTTCTATTTTCAGGGCTCAACTGCACTTCTTGGTCTGGGTCGATGGTGCACACAACACTAACCTGATGGTTAATCTCCTAGATAGTGACCTTAATGTGATTTTGTTCACAACAAGTGTGATTTTTACTCCCTCTTGTAGAGCATAGTGAATAATGGACTCATTGTGGTGACCGTTAACTGCAAACACATCAACATCTAGATAGGCCATCAAGTACGAATGATATTCACTGACCCTCTCAACAAGGCCAACTACAAGTAGGATGCCGTCAACAAGTATTTCGCGTTCTCTAGATAGGACGTAAGCAGTATAACACATCTGAAAGAATGTGCTCGTTAGTCGTAACATAGAAAACCATGTTTCTGGCATCTTTCTCTTCCACCGTCCATTTCCACTTTGACTGGAGCAACAATGGGCCCACACGATGGATAATACTACTTGTCCTCATGAAGAACAAGCACGTTATGTGATGGAACTTTTCAGACAAGACCTCTGTATAAGTTTTAATATAATAAAGACCGACCATTGACCTCCATTAACGCTTCTCATCATTGAGCCCTTTGAGAGGAGCAGAAAACTCATCATAGTCCTCGAAATAAGCCATGGCACGACACAACTAATGTAGAATAGGTGTGTATCAGTGAGTAAGGGAGCCAATACGTCGTCACGAGTGCTCAAGAATTGGTGACCGAGTCACGTTTCTGCCCAAAAGTGTTCAACAAAACTTAAAACATGGAAAAATTTTAGCTCCGATATTGACATGGTTATGATGGATACATACATTTCATTTTAACCAAGAAAGAAAAGTATATCCTGGATACGGGAGAAAAAGTCAACAATCAACTAACTCTGTCATACCAGCGCATGTATATGTGAGGACAAAATTAAGCATCCAGCGTTGGAATGGCCAGACATGTGCAAATTCTTCCTGATTGAGGATCTGCGTACATTGTATTGCATCTACTAGAAAATATCAATCGAAATTAACGCTTTGCGCTTTGGAGAGGAAGGGAATGCAGCAGGGTAACTGCAAATTGTGTGTTTGAAAAATTCAGAAATAAGTAAAAGTGTAAAAAAAACAATGCTTGCACAACATTCCCCTTGTCATATCACATTTCACAAACAAAATTTTTTTCTTGAAGTTTTTCAAGCGTTGCAAGACTAATGAACCATTACCTCTGCTTTGAAACAATGGAGATTGCTGACACGTACATGTTTCAATAAAACAACTACCATGATTTCATCCCACTCGAACCTTGTGCAATGGGCTTCAATCTCAGCGACTGGCGCCGCTTTGAGTTGTGAATGTGTCCAAGTGCTCCAGATGCTTGCTCCAAGCTCAGGATACTCCTGGTACGAGTCATGGGGGATATCAGACAGCTGATGATGTACCCTGACAATCCAGACTCCTTGTAAATGCCTACTCTCTCGAGACACTTTGGGAAACTCGATGATCTGTTTAATGGTAAACAGAGCAGGTGTACCATGTAATGTTATGGAGCTGTTGCCACGGTGCCTCATCTGAGTTGTGAAAGATAGACCATGGTGCCAAACTTGAGATCATGTGATTGCATCCGATGGGACGAGTGCATGCGGGTCAGCACGTTTGATTGCATCTATACTTTCAAGGGAGATGGAAGCAGTTTTTCCTTTGACACCTAAATCCTCATTGAAAGACTGGACCTCATTTTCCAAATCCTGAAAGGTAGCTGCATCATTATGCTCAGTTGCAAGTATGCCACGAGCTTGAGGTTGAACTAGAACTTGAAAGAATTTGAGGCACTCCTTAACAACCCACAGACAACTTTCCTTGAAAAATAGGCCTCTCAAGTTGGCAGCTTTATGCCAGGATTGAAGTATTGTTTCTTCATATTCATCTAGTTTTCTCAAGTCAGAATCAGCTCAACCTAGAGTAGGCAGAGGATTTACATTTCTTATAATTGGTTGAAAGCCGTTGCAACTGACCAATTGCACGTTCAAATGGGAAGGCCCACCATCCATGGACAGGACCATAGAGCTTTATGAACTCTGAAATGTGAAAAGCCATGTGGTGATTAGGGACACACTCATAGAATGGAAATATTCTCTGGAGTTCTCGCCGATATTCAACCATGCAATTTATGTATAGTATGGAGTGTGCTTCACTGGTGACTTGAGAGGTTGCCAAGGTAATTGCGGTCATGAGTAGCCTGGTAAGATGCAGCAATTCTGCACGTTCGGTATCTGACCATTTCCGAACCAAGGAGATTGGCAAATTTAAGCAACCGAGTGTGTGCCATTCATCGGCCTTGAGTTTCAATCCTGACAGAAGAGGAACTGAAGTTACCCAGGAGGGCTTTATGATATAATCCATATCATCTCTGATGCTATGCATCTCTTTGTCTGTTAACACATTTCCAGGTTTTATATATGTGTTGGTTTCAACTTGTTTCATTCTCTGCAAAAGGATGTTAGTTGCATTCAATAAGAAAAATGTCAGCACGTGCCCAAGTTACGATAGCTCATGAGTACTCCTCTCTTGTAAGTCTTTTTGTGCCAGATTGCATTTCACATTGAAGACCTCTGGCGATGTAAACCAAGGCTGGTAAAGCAATTTTAGCCCATTATTTCACCACACTTTCAAATACAGTATCCTTGTCGCTGAATTCCATATGTTCCGATAGCCAACAAAGAAGTGACCATGCAGCTTTCATAGACAATTTTGCCTGCGGCTCAGGGTTATCAAAAGTGAATGGTATCTTTACAATTAATGCTTTATGTGGAATAATTTCTTTCCGTCTACTCTTTTTACCTTCAGGGTTGTAACCAAGAATGCTCCAAAAAAGCTCCTTGATGAGACCAAGAAACAAGTTATGCATGGGATCAATGATGAGATAGGACGATGGCTTGTAATAGGGCAACCTGAGAAGCTCGGTCCATTGTATACCATATTTTTCTACCAATTTTTTGGCCGCTTCTGTAGAGGGAGCAGATATGTATTTCTCCACCTTTTGTCTACAGTCAGCATTGATACGTGAAACCCAAACATCGTGTTCAAAATTATTGTAGGAATGAAAAGACCTGCAGCATTCGCATTGGGAACAGAACAATTAACTTTCCGCACCATCGGGAGGTCGCAGACAACAAGGATAATGGCACAAAAAATCAACCGCCCATAGAGATAGTCTGCAGTCCGGCTAAACCAAACACCTTCCCAAAACGCAAGGAAGGCGTCGACAATCAGTTTCAGGTAGGGGTTGATACCGTCCACCTCCACAGAAGGCTCATGCGGACCAGGAATCAGCTGAACGTAGAGATTCTTGGGCTTGTGCCGTTCTTCTATAGGTAGATTAAGACATGCAACGGAAATCATTCCAACAGAGATCTTCTTTCCAGCTTGCTTATTGCCCAGCAGATTGAAGAAATCCACTCCGATCGAAAATAGATAACAACCAGTATTTATGTCGCCAGAGAGACTAAAGTGAGTTTTGCCATTGGGCCCCATGAACTCCCGAATTGCAGAGCCCTGAAAGATATTTGTTATTTTCCCACCTTCGGAAGCACGCATCTTCTCCCAAGCTTGGTCCATCTTTTTCTCGTAACTGTGTTGGGACAGTAAACCTGCGAACCAATCTTTGAAGTTGAAAACAACATAGGGCCGTATGGGGATGTATATAGTGAGATTCAGTTGCCCAATAGATTTTGGGCAAACAAGCAGCTCCTTACACTTCTTGCCATGACGCCTGGCACTACAACGCTCTGGATACACCGGAATGTCATCATATATATCCTTTTCATCGTCTTTGCCACTCTTGCCCTTGATTGCTCTGTAAATCAAGTGACATGCTGGGCAGGCCGCATATACCTCAGATTTCCCTTCCAGGCACAAAGTCTTGATCGCAACACGAATGTCATGAGGGAACGTTTTGTAAAAGTGCAAACCCAGAGCGGTCAATGCATGAGGGAGAGCTTCCATGACAATGTCCAAAAGCTTTTCGCACATTTGGAATAACCAGTATGTGCCTCGATGAGGAAGGTGGAGAGTGATGTGGCAAACAGCAACCATGAGTATCACCACTTGTAGAAACGCCGCCACTCCAACAAGACTGGGCAAGAAATGTGCCCCTATGAGGAATCATCAATAATCAGGAAACACATGAATCTGCTGGTACTGACCAGTGTCGAACTTACTCCCAGCTAAAGCATCCTCCTGAGCAATGGGTCTTGCCAAGGCATCTTGCCATGTCTGCATCGTGACTTCAAAAAGGCTGTGGACCATATCCTGCAACGACCATACTGTTTTGTAAGTTTCAACCACAGCCGGAATCTTTGACATTGCCATTGGAAGAAGCTTGGCTGATTCCTCTGCCAGAGCTTGTTTGATGTTGCCTAGTTCCTTGATATTGCCTGCCAGCTTAATGTCGCTGGCTCCAGTCAGGGCGTTCCCAACAGCCTTGATATCTGAATGCAGAGTTTTGAGACCATCCTCGATTTCGTGAAGTAGAGAGACCAATTTTTTTGTTCTAGTAAAACAAGAGTCTAGCGCAGGAGCAGCAATCAATGGCTGTATCACAGCAGAATGCAAACTGAGGTTGCCGATTGGGAGATTATCAATTGCTCTTGACAATTCAGCATCATGAGCTGCCTGAGCCGCCTGATTAGCAGATACCATTGATCGAA
Organism: Termitomyces sp. MG16; assembly: GCA_003313075.1. Lineage (NCBI taxonomy): Eukaryota > Fungi > Basidiomycota > Agaricomycetes > Agaricales > Lyophyllaceae > Termitomyces > Termitomyces sp. MG16. The sequence continues at coordinate 60,049 of QGOA01000886.1, forward strand.
TCTTCTCAGTATTATTGTTTGATTGATGTTTTTTATAAGTGCGAAGGTTAACAAAACGCCCTCGTTGAGTGTCTGAGATCATCTCTTCCTTACACTATGCAAAGGTACACTGGCATAAAATGAGCTTCTTGTCATTGTCGTCTGTGGCTTTCATGATTGAGGGAGAATAAGATGGGATGGGGGGACAAAGGACAAGGCGCAGAAAACAATTTCTTCAGATATCAAACACATGCGAGATCATTGATCTCGCATAACAATTTGGGAGATTATGATCGCCCCATAAAAAACGCCGCTTCATACCCTGTTTGTCTGGCGCATCAGGGCGCAGCTCGCAAGGCATATTCCATATACACTGTTTCCAAGCAGAGTCTGAAATGATATAAAATCGGAGAGGAAAGAGGTATGCCAAGCATCTTGGAATGCGGAAGCTTGGGACACAAATACTGGATCTTGTATTCCGAAAATTACAATAAAACTGGTACGAGATGAACTCCCGTGGCCTTGGAGGCATCAGAGCCTTCACTTCTGGCAGTGCTGCTGGTCGATGTTTCCTCAACCGGCTGATGCACAACTAATCCTATATGAGGGACAGTGGACACAGTAGTCTCATGAACGAGCAAAGTAGTCACAGTCTGAGTCACAACGTCGGGGGCAACTGTGACTGTATGTGTAACGTATGTCAGGTTCTGCTGAGTCGGGGGCTTTCCGGAAAAGCAATTGCCCTTACAATGCGGACTTGACCTACAGATACTCGGGTGTCTGGAACTCCGGGCTAGGACTCCAGGGTTCAAGACGTGGACAGGGGTGGTCCCAGGAGAGGGGACTTGGTCCGGGGGTTTTGGGTTTCGGGTAGCTCAGGATAGGGAGGGGGTCGAGTCGTGAACTGGGGGTTCTAAGACGAGACCAGGTTAACAATTAAAAGTTGCAAAGTGCATACCAAACTTAGAGCACACGGTTATTCAAGCGTGCCAGTCAAGCGTGCCAGTCAATGCGTACCAGTCAAGCAGAGGGCACGCAACAATTCAAGTAACCAAGTTAATGCAGTGTAATATCAAGACTAGCGAATACAACAGGAAACTACGCTATAAGTACTATGGGACCAGGTCTCGGGTTTCTGGGATGTCTGGGATGGGTTCCGGGAGTCATTGAGTAGCGGGCAGGGACTGTATATGTGGATCGCGTGTGTGGGGCGTGGAGGGAGCTGTGATGCATGATGCGTGATGGCCAGAAGTGAGTTGCATGATCCGATCGTTGATCGGGGTGGGTGGCGGCTGATGGTGGCCCTTGATGCACGTGATGGCAGTGTTGGTAGTCGCAATGGTGGGGCGTGTCCTGTGGGGTCGAAGGGAGGGTCCTGGATGGTGTTCTGGGGGTGTCCCGGGGTGGATCTGGAGGGGAGGGGTTGTGACAATGTACGTTATCATAGCTTCGTGTGCCGTAGCAAATTCAGTTGATATCAGTGGCTCGACGGTTTGATAGACAGTGTGCGTCAGTACAACCAAGGACACAGAGGTAGTTGAGGCCGGAGCTACGCTGTCTTGGGTTGCCAGAGCGAGGCGACTGGCTATTACAGGAATGGGCTACGAGCAACATGTTGATCCAGGAATCCCGAGGAAACAGCAATCATACTTACATTGAGGGATTGATAAGAAAAAGTAGGAAAGAAATGCATGATGACAATTGCTAAGCACAAGATTAAGAGAGCGCCCCACTCCACAGTTTGCAGCCACTTATCCAGTGGTGCCGAATGTATGACAACAGGTTCGTTCACTGGATTGACGGGCTATTTAAACAGTAAATAGAAAGCACAGTGATAGTATAGCTTCTTGCTCACTTGCTTTACCCACACTGAGGCAGTAAAACTGCCAGAGCTTGATCCACCAACAATGACATGCTTGCCATTTGAGAGCTCAGCAGTGGCAACTGCTTGTATTTGTCCTGAAACTTTGATCAATTTGTTGAAATTTCTCAAATGTTCAAACTTACCGCTCATAGGCAGCTTTTGTATGATTTCATGCATTGCCATATCAAATACATAGATAGTATTGTTGTCAATACCACAGATGGCAATCTTACCATCTTTAGCCCAGGCAGCTTGAATGGTGATCTGCCTTTGAAAACTGGCAGGAAGGATTGCTTCAGGTAGAGACCCCGAAAACCGATGGACCTGCATGTAACGCTCTGTCAAATTATGCACCAGGAGAGAGTCCTTGCGAGGAGAAAGGGCTGCATTTCCACTGCAAGAAGTAAGCAAATAAAACATGGGTATAGATAGAAAGGACGTGCATAGCACATGTCAAGTATTTTTGCCAGATTATTTCCGAGGTCTGCGCATCACGACAAAGCCTGACATGAAAGTCAATAATGTCAATTGGAACTCCATGTTTTGAGAAACTTAACAAACATTTCACCATTTTTGATATTGTGAACCAGAAGACTTTGATTGCCACCGCCAAAGAACGCAAGGCTGATTGGTATAGTGTGAGATTGACTTGCAATGGACCATAGCTTGATCAAATCAACTGTTTACGGTCCAGTCCAAAGATTAAACGATACATCAAGCTTGACTCACCACCTGCATCAACGCTAAACAGTTTCAGAGTCCCACTATGGCTAGCAATAGCAAGTCGCTGATTTGTGGCGTCGAATGATTGAACAGCAACACTGTCATTGAACTCGAAAGCTTGAAGAGACATAGAAGATCTTTGAGCAAACCACTTAATGCCAGTTAGCAAGAAATCCAGGTCTGAGTGGCACCACCCACGGAATTTTGTTTAGACTTAGGAATTAGGGAAATGGACCCTCATATACTTCCCACACAAATTATCTTGGCTTTATCACCAGCATCAGGTTTGTATATGTAAGACAAAGCGGTGACCTTGCCCCAGGCCGAATCGTGGAGAGTTTGGATATAGACAAAGTCTTTTGTTGAATAGACACGAACGTGGCCATCATCACCTGTGATAAAGACTGTAATGGTGGAAAAATTGGGGTGCGGTAATGACTCACTGCCAATGAACATTATAGTAGCATCCAAACTGAAAACCACAGAACTAATTGGGCCTTTGTTGCCCTTGATGTTGAGAGAGAATTTGTATTGATTGTTCTTAGGAGACGTGAGTCCGAGATACCACTAGCATGGAGAAGTGTGATACCTGCATAATGTGCATAGATGGGTGAATTGGAAAAGGGCGATTGTCGAGTAAAAAGGTGATTGTCAAGTAAAGATTATGTAATATAGGACAAAGACACTACTTTTTTTGTTTTCAAAAGCCAGATGGGGATGCTTGCACAATGTCGTCAAAGCGCCTTAGTGTGGAGAAAACATATATAATTGCTGTGAGGGAAGCATAGTCTTATACAACAAGCGGCAATGAGACTGCACGTTTTGAGACCATACGCTCTGCCCTCATCCCACATCGAATTCACAGCACTTCCACCTCCACCGTTTCCACCCACTGCGGCGTGCATGGTGTTTGGGCCAGACAATTTGTACGCAGCAGACACAGGAGGGACAGAGATTCATGACAATGAAAGTGACCTAGAAAACAAGCCTCCCCAAGATCCTGAGACTCCTTGCACTCAAAGGGGGACCAATAAGAAGATTCCCTGGCCTCACAGCGAACCAGGCAGGCCTAACAGTGGTGGATTCAATCTTGTAACCGAGCTCACCAAGACTGGCTGGTCCAAAAGGTCCGCCGAGCAGCTAACAGTGGGTCATCACTTCTGAGACAAGTTCACTAATTTGGATAACGATCCTTAACAGACAGCTGTCCATGTCCTAGCTCAAGAAAGGCTGGACATGACAAAATGCTATAGGAAACAGGACAAGAAGGAGGTGAAAAAGATATGTGATGAGGTATGTGGATGTCACTCGCCAGCAGAGGGAACCTCATTTGTTGCAACAGATGGTGAAGGATAAGAACTGGCCAAAATTGAAGGAATACAACGACTGCTGGCCAGTTATTTGTATTCTGAAGTCAAAGTTGAAGAACGGCGCCGCAGCTGCCAGGCATAGTGAATTGAAGGATACGCAGGTGCATCTGCAAGCGATTATGAGTAGGAGGGGAGTGAGCCCAGAGTTGTAGCGAGATATGATAACAGTTTGAACGTGAGCAAATCTATCGCGTGTGAGTAAGAATTTGCAGACTCACTACATGAAATCCCTGGATAATACCTGGAGGCAAAGGCTTTGGACAAGCTCAGAGGACCTGTGGAGAGCTGAAGTAACTCCAGGGAAAGGGAAGAACTTGGATGAACCCAGAGCTCAGAGAGAGAGAGGAAGAACTAAGCTGCACACATCTCTGCATCTAGATTATACTACCGTTGACCTACCACGGAGACGATTGCAACACAGCACAAAGTTTAATGAAACAAGCTCAAATTTAACGATGAGCGTGATAGAGAAGAACAAATTTGACAACATTTCAGGTGGCAGCCCCACTTTGTTTGGCTCTACTTTGCTTTGTGTGGTTGGTTGTTTATGATAAAGACACTTATCAATGGGCATGGTGGCTGTGCCCAAGCCAACTTGTCAAGGGTCTGCACAGCCACCATGCCCATTGATCTGACCACACACAAAGCAAAATAAAGACACTTATCAATGGACATGATGGTGGCTGTGCCCAAGTTGACTTGTCAAGGGTCTGCACAGCCACCATGAGCCACGAAGACAGAGAGTGCACGTGCGCCAGGGGTGGAAATCAAACACAAGTATAGCATTTAGCAAATGCTAGACTAAAGAATAATAAAATACAAAAAATGATGTGCGAGAACTGTATGTCGACAGTACTCATGGTGAGACAAGATCTGTAATGTGAGAGAGCGACTGTGCGCTCACCTAGGCAGCCAAAGGAGAAGGAGAAGGATGACTGAGAAGAAGGCTACCCAGAATGTCTGAGACATGAGCCCTACTGTTCACGACATGGAAACCGCCAGACCATGGCAACATACCGAGAATGGCATCTGGCCAAAGAAGGGGGAGAGGGGTGATGTGATGATTGGAGGACTTCTTGGCACGCAGAGGCCTCCAAAAACGCTCAGTAGTTGCCTTTACACAGTCAGAACTGAAAGAGGATGGTTGTGTGACAATGTCACATACTAACAACACGACTCTCGTGTGATCGACTTCTCTGAAAAGATAGTTATGACTAAAACTCCAGCACTCGTCCTGAAGAAGATAAAGTCAGCAGAAATGAAGGTTCGGCGACAACATAATTCTGAGCTACCCAAACCTCAGAAGAAAGATGGAACAAGAGCTCAACCATTCTCTTTAAGCCCCCAGGTATTGAGTAGCATTGGATTGTCATCATTAATGGCTGGACCATCCAATCTCAAACGTTCCTCCTCGGGAACTTATGAAGAGTCAGGCTCGAAAAAATTGAAGAAGGATGACCCAGATGAGAAGAATGACCCAGATGAACAGGACGCAGATCAAGGTACATTGAACCTATCTATATACACCATCCTCTCTTCTGATTGTGACACTAGAAATTGACCCCAAAACTCTTTGTCCTTATTGCAACACACCTCTTCCTTCTGAGCCTACTGCTTGGCTCAAGCATTTACTGGATACTGTAGCAAAAAAGTTGTGCCCTGAGCCCCGGCCAGGGAATCGCTTTGGATGAACGGTGCCTTTTACCGTTTATATTGATGTTTTCCAATGTCACCGCTTTGAGAGTCAGATGCTGCCAGAAGCTGAGCACAAAGGCTGGCCCAAGGCGATCAATTGGTCTGAGGTCGGCAAATGTGTGCGGAAAATGAAGGGCGTGTTACGTGCTATTATTGAGGACAATGGTGGGGTAGATTCTGATATGTTGGATAGTGGAGATAGCTGGCCCAGAGCGCGATGTGTTTTTTGGAAGGAAGCATTAGAAGAGGTGAGAGTGAAGGGGATGAGGGCCATTGCAGGGGTTTGCAGACAATTTGCCAATTTTGAAAAGATGCAACCTGGATAGTGAGTGCTTTATTTCTTTCGTTGAATACATCCATGGTAAGCCTATCTGTAGCTATAGTGAAATGGGATTGGTCATCATCCACCAAATATTGTACGATTTGTTCCCACTTACTTTGATTGATCCCGACTTGGTATCTCCTCTGACGACAAGCGAGTTCCTACAACGTATCCTGGTTCCCGAAGTCGGTGTGCAATTGATTATGCAGGACATGGATCTAGACAAGAGTCAGATGAGAGATGTTGTTAAAATCTTGCGAGAGAGTGCAAATTATGGCGTGTGTATGTTTCCTGTAGATGAAGGAGAAGAGGATGAAGGAGTCCAGGACGATTCTCAACTGGGTGCCGCTGACATGATTGTTATGAAGAAGGCAATGAAGAGGCAGCAACAGCTGGATGTGGATGAAAAAGCCGAGGACGAGTATCAAGAGCAGATGGAGAAGATAAGGGAAGTGGAAAGGCAAGAACCTGTAAAGACTAGAGCATGGAAGAAGAAAGGAAAGAGATCGGATGCCAGAGTTGAGTCATCCCCACAAGCGTCGAAAGCTCGTCCCAAGCCAAGACCTCTCGGTAAAGGTACCAGCACCACCAGTGTTACTAATATCAAGATACTGATGATGTTCTTAGATCCGGTCAAGGTTGTCCAAAGTTTCATCACCTTACATCTCAAAGTGGTACCCTCACACACCTTGCAAGTGACAGCAGCATTGAAGATACAACACAGCACCCTGAAGGTTCATGGGGGAAGCCTCAACCATTGACATTTGTGACTTCTTCTTGTGTTGCTAAAAGGCATGTTGATAAGACACCCATTCCTGGACCAAAGCTTCGGCCTCTGCCATCTCGAAAAGCAGTGGTCCTTGATATGGTATGTATTGTCCCTACCTCGTCTTCCTCGCAGAAGCAGTCAGAGCATGAGAGCAGAACCAGAGGTCCGTGTGAGTGTTGACCAAACTCACTATGAGCTTTTCCTGATATGATACCTTCTTGAAGCCAGGCAGGCTTCGAGAAAAAAGAACGAAAGTCATATGCGTGGTTGTTGAGCAATAACTCTCATTCGTCCTTTGAATCTATGGTTGCGTATGGCCTCTCACTCACAAAAATTTTATCAGAATTTTATTCGTGTACTTTACTTTGTTTCGTCAACCCTCCCTCCTCATCCTGTATATTACTTGTAGTAGCTAGCCGTTGCTTCTCGCCTCCAGTCGTCAATACACGTAGGTTATGCATTTGCGTGACCGGTCTGGCGCTATCTATACGAACCTTAACTGCAGAGGATCATAGTTAAATCATAAGGTAAGAATTACAAATGAACTACGTATTCAATGATGATGACACCCATAGCTAGTCAGCGATATCTTCGACACTCCTACTCGATGATGCTTGAGGGTGTCAGACACCAAGTTTATTACGGAAGAGTTTGAACACGTCCTGAGGTAAAGCTTTAGTGAACACATCAGCAATCATGCTCTTTGTAGGAATATAATCGATTTGATAGTTTCACGTGCAATATGATCGCAAATAAAGTGATAGCGAATGTCGATATGTTTGGCACATAAATGAGGAGTTCCTTTTAGATATCGTAGGATGTGTTTGCCTGCTGCAAGATGCTGTATTCCGGGATTACTGGCAGATTGAGCTAGCAAACCGACAGAGAACTGGATATTGGGACGTGTTTGGATTACATAGAGCAAAGACCCAACAGGGGAAAGGTAATTTATACCTTTAGCAAAGATGATGATTGGTGATGATCAACGTGGAAACTGGAGTACAATTCTGCATTCCAAAACGTTCCAAGATGGAATCAACGTCCAATGTTCGCAGTACCCATTTTACCATTTTCTCATTCAACCTTAACCACATTTTTGCCTTTGTCTTCCCACCTCTTCACCATTTTCATTGATCCAACCACACAAAGCAAAATAAAGACACTTATCAATGGGCATGGTGGCTGTGTCCAAGTCAACTTGTTCAGGGTCTGCACAGCCACCATGCCCATTGATCCGACCACACACAAGCAAAATAAAGACACAATGGGCATGGTGGCTGTGCCCAAGTCAACTTGTCAAGGGTCTGCACAGCCACCATGAGCCACAAAGACGATTCACAAAGTACTGCCAAAGAGGGATGTGCGTATCACAAGAGCTCTCCTCTACCTGCTCTGGGCTCACCCAAGTTTTTCCTTTTCCCTGGGCTCACCCAAGCTCTCCACAGGTCCTCTTGTCCGAAGAAACATCGTTCCCTACACACACTCTCTTGAGACATCCTCTGGCATCACTTGCTCATAACATCGTTTTTCATTTCATATTATCGTGTTCCATATGGAGTTATCAATTTGCCCTTTGTCTCTTTTGTTCTTTGTTCTAAACTCAAAACTATTTTCAACATGCAACAGACACAAGACATGGACGCTATGGAAGATAAATCACAGCAAGCCATGCCAACTGCAACGGAGTATGAAAAACTGTCGGTCAAATTGAAGCAACGTCTGCACAATCCAGATTCCTGGAAGAGACTGGTTTGTCTTGCAGAAGAATCGGGTGATATTTGCAAAGTACGCGTGTCGTTTGATGTGCTATTGGAACAGTATCCAAATAGCGTGCGTGGCCTTGAGGTGCCTACTTTTGCATATCTGACAGTTGTTTTCTCTTTCAGTCTTCTGCGCAATTCCACTATGTTTTTTATTTTCTACAGGACCCATCAACGTATGACAAAGCACAAGATCTCTTTAAAAGGTTTCTCACTAAATCACCAGAAGTATCCTTCTGGGAACTCTACCTAAGATATGTTAGGTAAGGTGTTCTTCCCTATTTATACATCTTCTCTTGTGTACTAATTAGGCCATAGATGTGTTAACACTCGATGGGAACTGGTTCGTGAGGCGTACGAGTTTGCGATCCACCATATTGGGCATGACAGGGATAGTGGCCCTATCTGGATGAATTACATTTAGTTTTTGCGTCTTTCATCAAACAACCAGCAAAAGATATATGTGTTGAGGGAAGTTTATCATCACGCAGTTCAGGTTTCCTTTGACGGTGTCAAATCCTTGTGGCAAGAGCTCAAGAGTTTTGAGGACAGCCTGGATAGAACCAAGGCAATGGAGGTTATGAATAATCTCTGGCCGACGTACAGGCAGGCCCTCCTGACCTTCTGTCAACTGTCAAACCATGTTTGCGCACTCATACCCACACCTGCCCCTACATCCCTGGACCGTCCAGAACTCATTTTACCTGCTCTCCCCATACTCGATGCGTTAGAGCACTCAATCCTTGCAAGATGGAAAGCTTACCTCAAGTAGGAGGAGAGTGATCCTCTAGAGCTGGACGAGAGAGGCCAGTCTGCCACCCTCATGTTGTGCATCTTCCATGTGTATCGTAAAGCATTGATCCAAATGTGGTATCACAATGACATTAAGTCCATGGCCTGTCTGTGGCTGGAAAAAGTGGGAAAACATCAAGAAGCCTTGAAGATCTCAGAGATGTGGGTTGGAGCTGACCTGGACAAGTATGCAGTCCTTGATTGATTGGTTGCCTTCTATTGCTCAAACATCTTTCTTTAGGGTCCTGATGGACGCTGAAGTCTACTGTTGATTCAACAGGTTAAGTCTCGATGATCAAACACTGAGGCAAGTCCACTCCCGATGCAACAACAGATTCAGTCTTGGTGATGATACCTTGAGACAACAGTAATATGGATCATGATTTGTAGCTCAGTGTTGGTTGGTTGGCATTGATACCAGTTATGCCTACAAAAATGCCTACAAATATTCTCTTTTTTCATGTCTCTGTTTTCTTTTCAGAAATCAAGATTTCGCCTCCCTAAGACTGTTGATTGTCTAAATACTCAATTCCCGCTACTTTAGTAGTGGCTTTTTTGTTTGTTCAAAATTATCATTACCTCTTTGATCCTAATTTTGTGATTATTTGGTCGAATACATCGGGCACGTGTCGCTTTCTATTTGCAATTGGCTGAGATGCTTGGCCAAACAGACAAGTGTTTCAATGTGTCTTTTCAATTTTTTGAAAGTACGAGCTCTATCTCATTCATTGTGGCTGGAAGGAACTACAAGTTATTTCTGGGTATGGATCGCTCTCAGATGTATAAGTATCTGGATTAAGTATCTGATTCATTTCACATTCTTCAGTGTCGAGTTCCTAAAAATGACTCACATGCGCATTGGAAACACAAAATTTAGTTCCTATCATTGGTTTACAGATATAATATTTACCACAACAAACTTGGAGACTTACTTCAGGCCAAATACACCTGTACATGTAGGTTTTGAATTCTTCTAATGTATCACCGCCGATCTCTCTTCTAGAACCTTGCCGTCTTCATGTGTCAATCAGAAAATACGCAACATGCAACCTCCTCAATTGATAATCTCTCACTGTTTAGAGCAAATATGCTAGGAGACGTGGCCACGATGACCATGGCTGGCGTCAAGTGAGTCCAAGAGGCTTGTTTCGAGGCGCTCAAGCTCTACAGGTTGTTGGACGTATACAGTATGATGCTTGGCGATCCTCTCAGGCCATCATTGTCTGTGTTAATAGTTGATGTTCCATACCATCAGAAGACCATGAGTGGCTCTTTAACCTTTTAAAAGCTGCTGATATTTTCTGTTAGCCTCTCGGATCGTTGAACAACCTTCAGAAAATCATCAATCTATTTGCACAAGGTTTGGATGATCATCTAAAATCCCTTCATGACGCCTCTTGTGGCTTGAAAACGAATCATTTTTCTACATCTCCCAGTCATCTCTTGGTGCTGTACACAGAATTGATTAATCATGAAGGAAAAAAAGACATCATAAATACCTTGATCAATCTCACGGTAGCTGCCATACACGTTGTTCTTCTTCTTGAGTCTTTTTGGCTTGTAACAGCATTGCATCACAGGGAAACCTTTCTGTTCCATCTGATGCACTTGGTGTTGGACGATTGATTGTTGAAAGGTAGGCTTCATATGAAATTGAATATCATGGAATTCACCCAAGTGCACTTTCCTCTCATAGTGGAAGCAACACCAATCGTAAAGTGCTTGATCTTTTGATAGAACGTAGTCAAGCAGGACGGCACCCGAGACACTTCCACAATCAGCTGGACCTGGCATTAACCACATTGCCCTTGCTCTTGCTATTGCCACAGGAGTATTCAGAGATTGCCAGAAGAGAAAGCTTGCTTGATGTCAGTATTTGTATGTCTATAACGTGATAACTGATGATACCCTAACCCTGATCCATCGCAGATGTGGGCCATCTTGGGTGCTGTAGCTCATCCGCTGGAACTCCACGAGGTGGAATGACTTGTATGGAGGGTTATTTTCAACACAGCAATGGGCGGTATCCTCCTAGATGAATTGGCTATGGCATTGCCAGAATTGATAGATACTGCCCCATCAGCAACCAAGAAATGGATCAATATCTATAAATCTTCACGTATGATTGTCTCTTCTTGTAAAGGAAGACTTGCTCTTATATTTTCATGTTTATATTTTTGATTCAGGACATGACGCTTCAATTGGAGCTATGACTGATTGAGCAGGTGCGTCGTCCCAGAAAAAAATAATGACTAGGGGATGATTTATGATTTGATTATCATCATGTAGAGGCACATGCTACTTTGTCGCCTGAACGTTGTACTCCGCCTAGACTATGTCACAGCAAACAAAAGCCCACATCACGTCGAAGCATGACACAAGAGGAACAAGACCAACCCACAAGGAAAGAAGGCAACTCGGATAATGACAGTGGAAATTCGGATGATGATAGTAGTCCTCCGATGACATTAAACAACAACAAACATCACAGCATGTCACAGGAGGAACAAGGATTAAATTTAGTCGATACATCAAGTAAGTTGATTCAAGGAGAACATCACTTAATTTGACACATTTCAAGGGATGTTGACTCTGAGACCTAGAACGAAAAACCAGGCTAAGGTAACTGTTAGCAAAGACTATAATAAAACCCAATGCCCGAGCAATAGCATCCGAGCGCAAATGACAATTGACTTGACTATAGAGGAGACGGTCTGGGAATGTCGTTACAAAATCCTCATAGAATTTTGACATACAGCTTTTAACAGGACTTTGAAGTAGACGACGGAGAGAAGATCAGTTTTGTCGTAGATAGGCCTCTGGAAAAAACATCAACCAAGTATAATCTACCTATTCTGGGCAGACCAACAACTGCCACATATGAATATGTTCCTGCGTTCCACGTAAGAGTATCCGTTGAACAGAACGTAACTTTTCTCATGTTGTTTCAATAGCTCCCAGAGGACATGGAGTGGTTCGAACATATGGAACGCGTGACGAAAGGTTCCGAATCGAGTTTGGTAAAAATCATAACACATAAAGAGTACACAAAACTTGGATCGAGCATGATCATGTCCCTTCTGGAAACCAACGCGTGCATTGTAATAACTGAGGAGCCTCATCTCGATGTGTTGTTCTTGGAGGAGACACTTGCAAGTGTCTTTGCTCTGGATGAACCTACTACCTTGCACGGTAATCTCTTCCGTCCCAGGGTACAGACATCCACTAACAACAAAGCAGACTTCACTATTTTAGGCCCTGGAAAGCTTAGGACAGGCACGCTACTAGATCTCTTTGACGCAATGCGAGCTGATCCACTGAAGGCTTTGAATTGCCTTTACCTCCCAGATTCTCACGATGCCTTTCCTAATTTACCATACTCAACAGACACAGTTGCATGGAGGCGGACGCGTAGACACACTTATTGTGGCAATGACAGACTTTTTCCTGTCCCTGACATGCGTTGGGCCATCGCATCCACCGGCGCAACCACTCATTATTGGCACGTGGATTCCGATGGCTTTGGGACATTCCTACAGGTGGTAACAGGTTGTAAGATCTGGTATGTTGCTACTCCTAAAAGCGGTTCTTTCGATGATTTTGCCAACGTATCATTGTTCACGTCTGAATATGACATTTCTGCGGCGAATGATGAGCGATGGAATATAGCCCATTTGGTCTTAGTACCAGGAACTACTTTGTGAGTTTCATGTTATTCGGCATCAACGATGTTCCATGACTGTATTACAGGATTATGCGACCAGGTCTTCCACATGCAGTTGTCAGCCCAGAGCCTGCACTTTGTAAAGGCGGACACTTTTATTGTACTACCACTATTCAGAATTCCATCGTCGGAATTTTCCATGATTTCGTTGGAAAACACACTGTCACCAATACCGAACATCAAGACGCATTGAACTTGCTTTTGACAAGCATTTTGACGTACTACATCCTGGATCTCGTCAATCCTTCTGACTGTAAGTGTCTGATAGATATTGATTATAAAGCAATGCCAATAAGGAGGTTTCAGTTCCTATCACGACTCATCTGCCAGATCCTTTAACATGGAGTGGGGCTCTGTCCATCTTTTATCTCTGCTTGTATTTCGAGTTGTACAGTGGCCTGGTCCATTGGTATTACGTTCGCCTCAAGCTCCCTGAAGCCATGAAAGCAGCTATCAAGAATCGCTCTCGTGCTAGAAAACTATTGGAGTGGTTCTTAGGGAGGCATCTATTTACTCGCGATGGTGTGACCTACACGGGAGTCGGTGCATATGAAAAGCTATTCGCCCCATTCCTCGTCCACCACGTTCGTCTTCTCATGATATATAAGAATTTAGCCTATGACGTAGGGTTAAATGAGCACCGCGATGAAGTGAGGCCTCAAGACGTTGCGAGGGACATTGATTGGTGTTTGAGAGGAGGACCTGCTTGGGAAGCTTATAACCAGTTGAAGGCTATGCCTATTACACATCGTAAATTTTCCTGGGAAGGTGAAGGTTATAAAATTGAGGTCTCATCTAACACTGCATATGGCAAATGTTTCGCTCTCCTCCAATTGTCTTTGCTAATTGTGTTTTAGATCTCGGAGAACACGCAGACGGTTGTGTTTTTGGGGACTGGCGGTGTGCGAAAGCTATGGGCATCTCCTTGCTCGAAAGTCGTTCAAACACCTTCCTACAACACGCAAAGGACGAACCCGTCTCAAACGAGTCAAGCCTCGATATGGACAATTCGGACTTTCAAACGGAGGGAAGTCAATCTCATGATGGTGCAGTTAATCCAGGTTTGAAGAGATGCCGATCTGACAATTCTTCGTCCAGAGGCAAGTTCTGCATCAGAACACTTCTAACCATAGCTCACCAGT
>QGOA01000895.1:0-17179 GCA_003313075.1 Termitomyces sp. MG16
GTTTGTTAGATCAACATAGGAAGATTAATCCAGCACCGAACCTTGGCGACACTATGATTTCCCGTTAAAGGTAGCCTTGCAGGCAAGTTGCCTATAGATTGACGCAGATCTGCCAGCTTTGCCTCCAAGAGGTCGCATTTGCTTGAAGAGTTTAGAAAACCTTCCCAAGAATGTTTGATATATAACGTACGATTGTAATACTTCTGTCTCACTCTTACGGAGCTCAAGCTGCCTGCGCATCATGAGTTCTAGATTTTCTCTTGCCTTTTGTGCATTAATGTCGGAGACGTAGGGGTGGCCAAGTTCCATACCTGCACAGGGCGTAGATCGTTCGCAGCGGCCATGATATTCTGACTGAGGACTGTAATCCATTCAACGTGACGGTGCCAATCAGGTGGGTCAGTTGTGGACGCGCTAGGAGGGGGCGCGAGGAGAGACGAAGTCAAAGACGAAAATGTGACGAGCAGAGAAAGTAGGATGCTCAGTAGTGCTGGGCGACGATCTGGTAATCAAGTGAGATGAATGATAGTAGCTGTCCATCAGAGAACTTCACCAGTGCTAGGATCTGCAGGATATAGTTGATTGCCGCCGAGCTCAGCTAATGAGGGAATTTTTTCTTTGACCTGGGTAGGTTGGGACTCGAAGTCGAGGACAAATCAAGGGCGCGTACAAACCAGCGGTCACCAAAGACATCATAGTAAGCGTCTGGTTCTTCAAGAATCCAGTCGACCCGCGGTTTTTCTAGTTGAGTTAGGGGCCAATCTGGTACGTCAGACTGGTCAGACAGGATTTGGTGTTGATTAACATCGAACTGATCGGGAGCGCGTTCCCGTAGGAGGGCAAGAAGACGGAGGTTACGCGAAGAATATTTCGTGTAATGGGATGGAGGCGAAGGGAACGGGTTGCGAAGCTCAGCCTCTTCGTCGTCCATAACTGAATGTAAACCTCCGACAAGTCACAGACAGGTCCACGCGCGTCATCACGGATCTTGAAACCCTGATGCAGCTGATGTGTCCCATCCAATATACATTAGAGAAGTATAAAACAACTAATGATAATCCGCTTCCCCTATGGCCGAGTTCCATTCGCTCTCAGGAGGGCTCCCTCCCATTCCTGATAACCTTACAATTCCCCAGTTTTTCTTCAGTGACAATAACCCTCTTCGCCCTGTTCGTCGGAACGCCGTTCCCTGGCTTATAGACGATGAAACAGGCTCTACTCTAGACCATGTTCAAGTTCGTTTCGCGTTAATTCACTCTATCTACACCCCTCTTAGTTTTGTATTGTGCAGCTCTTTCGAAAGACGCGTGGTTTGGCCAATGCAATGAGTACCAAGTGGAACATTGGTGTGTACAAACGTCATATGAAAGAGGTAGCCTCAAGCTGACTACTAACCACCTTGCAGGCCAGAGTGATGTTGGTACGAGCAGTTATCTGAACAGATTGAGGCTGGAATTTATCCTTCATCTCTCTAGTTTGTATCTTCAGTCCCAACGACATCGGTACACGAATGCTCTTATGTGCCGTTCTCCATTCTAATAGCACGATCAGGTTACCCCGTCTGTATTTGGGCTGCTCATACTCTGGGCGGAGTCGTAACGTAACTTTTAGTCATAGTCTGATGAAAACAGTGGCTAATTAGGCGACAGACTGGCCAACCCAGCATATAAGGCTGATGAGCTAGTTTACCAACTGCGTACCTCTGGAGCATCGCTTTTAATCATACATCCGGATTTCCTGAGCACCGCTATCATCGCTGCCAAGGAAGTTGGCCTCTCAGAAGATCGCATTATATTCATTAAGCATCCACTTCATGAAACAACCTCGGATTATTTTACGCTCGATCAGCTTGTAGAGTATGGGCTATGTAGCCCTGTGTCCTATACTGAATTTCGCCTCAAGTGTGGCGAGGCAAAGACGACACTGGCTTTTATTTCATTTTCGAGCGGCACAACAGGTGAAATCTCCTGCTCGATAATATATGATGGTTTGCGATCTGAACACATATGCATTGAACAGGCAAACCCAAGGTCTGTTTTGTTAGAGGTTCATCTAAAACCTTGTATCTGAGCACTCCCCGCAGGCTGTTGCAATACCACATTACTCAGTTATCGCAAACGTCATACAGATGATATTACACAATAAGCTTGATGACCCCAACTACAAAGATAAGCATATGGCGCCTGGCGATGTTGCTATTGCTGGTTTGTTTTGGATACACTTGTCGCGTCTTGCCTGCTGCTGATTCGTCAACTCGTTAATTAGTCCTTCCCTTCTTTCGTGAGTTGTTAGCGGTCTGTATTCTTGCATGCAGCTAAGGTCATTGGCAACGCAACAGATATATACGGCCTTGTCGTCAATGTTGGTGGTTCCACTAGGATCAGTGTTTTGAATAATGTCTAACGTCTGATACCGGCAGCTGCATTTCCTTCTCTTTGCCGGGGTAAGTTTAGATCAATCACGTTTCTTGAGACGTTATCTGACAGAGAAGACGTAGATGTCTATTGTTGTGGTCCCTAAGTTTATCCTTGATTCCTTTTTGGACAGCATTGTTCGCTATAGGGTAACACATCTGCTGTGAGTTTTGTCCCGTTGTTTCTTGTCATCTGCTTGACAACAGTGTATAGAATCGTTCCACCTCAAGTTTTACTCCTCTGCAAAGTACTTGTGTCATATGTATATGTAATCTTATGACTAAAAACTCACTTTCATTAGCATCCCTCAATTGGAAACCTCGATCTTAGCCATGTCAAGTATTGCATATCTGGTGCGGCACCCCTCAGTGGTGGGCTTATACAAGTGCTACGCGGATTTTTCCCCAATGCTGCCATCGGCCAGGGATATGGTGCGATTCTTTGAACGTTCCACGGTTTCAAACTAATGAAAGGTCAGGTCTCACAGAGACTTGCACGACCGTTACGATGCTCCCTCCGACACAGAAGATTGGAACGGTGGGCAGTGCAGGTCAACTTATACCCGGAATAAGAGCGAAAGTCGTTAAAGAAGACGGTTCCTTGGCTCGTGAAGGGGAACAAGGTGAATTAATTGTGACAGGACCATCAATGGCTCTTCGATACATAAACAATGAGGCGGCGTATGTGCCCTTGTGCATTCTCAGGTTGTTCCTTTTGACTATGGATTTACAGGACGAAGGAGACATTCGTAGACGGTTGGGTACGCACTGGTGACGAGGTAATCATCAAGAATGGTGATCTTTTCATCGTAGATCGCCTAAAGGTAGGTTCACAGATAATGGTACGTATACCCTGTCTAAATTTTGCAAACAGGAAATTATGAAGGTTCGCGGTTTCCAAGTGGCGCCTGCTGAATTAGAAGGCCACCTTCTCACGCACCCAGATGTGGCCGACGCCTGCGTAGTCAGCGTTCTTGACGATTATAGTGGCGAGCTTCCTTTTGCATATGTCGTTTTGAGTGACATAGCTGCGCGACGCGTAGCTGGTAACCCAGAGGCCGCTGCAGAGGCAAAGGCGGTCATTGTGAAAGTGAGTGACGATACCTTCGCCGATGTCTTACTAAATCATGCACATAGTATGTTGCAGACGCCAAAGTGTACTATAAACACCTGAAGGGAGGTATCGAATTTATCGATGCCATCCCCAAGAACCCGTCAGGAAAGATAGTGAGTGCTGGACTTGTCTTTGTACTACTTCTGATCGGGTAAAACCTCCCAGCTCCGACGTGTCTTGCGGGATGAGGCGAGAAAGTTGAAAGGAAACAGCAGAACTAGCATTAGAGCGAAGTTGTAATTTCTACTTGTACGATTACATAATGTAATGACGTTGATGTGTGTCTCTGTTATGATATTGTTATGAGGTATAAACAGATATCAGTGGAAAATTATTGTAGAGTCGCGTTTACTCAAGAATGGTGCGGCGTATAGCTTCGCAAGTACACCAGCAGGTCTCCCGCTTAATGCGCGGCAATTTTATCAAGGAAGAGCCTATTTGGTATCAAGCCGTCCTTGAACATCCCCCCCTACCGCTTCCTCCAAAAGCTCCGCCCTCTCGCCACCAGTACGACCTACAGGTCAATCCTACTCAGTCTACTCGACCAAAACTATATGACCCAAAACCTTTACCTATCGTTTACCTAGAAGACAAAATTCGTCGTCAATTTTTCCGCGACCACCCTTTTGAAGCTTTCCGACCATCTTCCCTCGTGGAAAGTGCCGCCATTGAAGATGCAAATCCCATGCGAGGTGAAGCTTGGACACGTTTAAGTCAACGAGGAAGAAATCCCACACCCGAAGAGTATGTTTGTTTTTCGATATAAAAATGATTGACCCAAGCATACTTACCAGTGCTATCTTGTTTACACGGAATCTGTACGAGTGTCACAAAAAACCTCTCTCCGAAGCCTACGCGACAGCTGTTGCCCAGTTCCGTGCTCTTCGTGCGGAACACTCCATAATGACCAAATTTGCGGTCATGGAGGCGGAGCATCTCGGAGCTATCTTCTCAAAAGGCGAGATCGAGCATTCTTTTGAGAAGGAGAAGCGAAATCTGGCCACATTTGAGAGACGAGAAGAACTTGATGAAGGAGCAATTGCTGCCCGAAAACGTTGGAAGGCAATCGTTGAAAAGACCGAGGGCGTCAAAGATTGGTCAAAGGGTCAGGAATACGTCAAATTGTGGAAAGAAGGCATCCGACCATCATACGCACCTCTACTAACGCAGCCGATTGAATCCGAACTGCCAACAGAGGCGGATCCGATAGCCATCCGGGCGTCGATATCAAAGAAACCTCAATATCGTGCCGCCCGTGTGCGTAGGTAGATTGTAACACTACTCCATTACTTACTTCATACAATCATCACGGTATTATCCAAAGAATTGATACGATTGAAGGGGACAAAGTACACGAATACTACGAGGAAGCTTTGGCTACCCGCGATTGAGCGGCTTGCGCTGCATTCATTCCCATCCATGTCTTCTCCACCAGACCTAGGAGTTTTTGCATGTCCGAACTCCAATCATTCATGACATCCTCCGCACTCCGTTTATTCCTGAAGCTAACAATGCCTGCTGGTCGGTCAATCCGGGCCCATATTGTTCCAGATACAACCAATCGTGCAAGAGTCTCTTCTGTTTGCTTCGCTGTGAGGTCAAGGAGGGACGTTAATCGTGTGAGAGTAATTCTTGTGTAATATTCCGCGACAACGCGTATATTCTAATGATCAAATGGGCTGGTATTTCAAGCACAGAATCAACGAGGTAACTTACATGTTCAATGACGCGAGTGTGAAGATCTTCCCATCGCTTCTCTGAGCCAAATACTGGCGTCTTCCTCAAGAACTCTCCGTAGATTGCTTCTATTCCTGGCCATCTCATGAGTTCATGAGTTGTGAAGCATTTAACAAGGTTGCTACAAAATATCAATATCGTACAATTGATATGCGACCCAACTCAGAAGACTCACTAGTGAAGATCTAACTTGCTGAGAGCAGGATCTACAAATAGATGGTGCATTATGTCGGATTGTTCGTTGTCGTGGGGTGCAAGGATGACATAGTAAACGATATGCTCAAGGGCCTAATGGCGTAAATGAGGTTATGCAAGAGATACAAGATGAAGTCTCACTGCTCTGCCTTTGTCTTCGGTATCATCTTTGATTGAAGGTGTCTCCCAGACCTTGTGATAATATTTGGCGACATCAAGGTAGTTGTTTTGGTGAAGTGCATGTTGAATCATCAAATCGTAGAATTTGAGTTTGAGGTCCTGGTGCCCCTTTAGGTCGAAACTCAACCAGTGACTGATGAGGGAAGATCACCTCATTATCTTTTGCCTTCAAGAACTCCTCGTTGATCTTTCTGCCACCCACTCTCACCTTGACCCACTCCGCTTCACCGCCTCCCAAAGCGTCCTTACCCACCTTGCCTTGTTCTGCATCTTTTTGCCGAGCCACAGCAACCAGAAGGCGCATTTGCTCCAGAATGAATTCGGTTTTTTCGCGGCGATCCATAGACGAATATGTCTCGACTTGGAGATCGGAAAGTAAGTCGCAGGCAGTTTGGATCGATTCTTTCTGCGCTGCTGAAGTAGACGTCGAGGCAGTTGAGAGTTCCTCATGATAGTTAGCAAGAAGCATCGTTACACGGGCACGAGGCGTTTCAAGGAAGATCTGCAAAACAACTTACGAATGGGACGATTGAATATTACAAATAGATAAAGACGTACCTTTCCCTCAGTAACGCTACGGAGTGTCTCTACAACCTCAAGCCATTTAGGAACTCCACTTGTCTGCTTGATCTCGTCCAACCAGCCAATAGTCAATTCCACAATTGCTTGAATTGCACCTTTCAGTTGGCCATGCTTTTTGCTCAAGGTGGAGATTGTGGAGTTGAGAAGGACGAAGTCACCGGCTTTATAACAATGTTCGACTGCAGCTTTCGCCAGTCTCGTCGTTGATGTCAGGTCCGCAGCCTAAATGACTCAGAGCCCGGATTTTGAGTCAAAGTCCAGTTACTCACATTTCTGGTTTGCTTTTCCAGAGCAAAGATTTTATCAAGGCCTTCTTGGAGTTTGCCCGACTAATGACTTGGGTAAATGAACCAGAATGACTTGATTGTGGGGAAAAATGCAGACCTTCACCGACGCTTCTGCCTCTGGAAGAAGAGTATCGACCTCAGATGTGTAGTCCTTCTCCTGTTTCTTATTGTCAGACATGATGAAGCGGTAGGACGGCGAATTGAGCGTCCTTGCGATCCAATCTGAATGACGCGTCCCCGTGTTGTTGATTCTTATTTGTTCTTTCCGTTCGGGGTCAATCCATGTGGCGACATTCACCTCACCCGTTCGTGAGATATGATCCTCGTCATTCTTTCTATGTGCATAATCACATGTGTCCTATAGTAGCGGCAGCATAATACATGATAGTAAGTATAGAGTCGTAATAACATAGTAATTAGTGACGGACTTCGGCGACCAAGGGTTCCAAAGCAATGTCCGAATCAGTCGGTTGGGAAGTGTGAGTAGCTGGAGGAATCTGTTCCTGGGTTTTCATGTCTGCATGACGCCACTTGATACTAGCGGCAGCAGTTTGAAAGATACGAGAAGGAAATGACAAAGGATAGAAGACCAAGAATCTGTATACAAGAGATAAGAGACTAATGACGGATGGGAAATAAACGAGTGACGCGGAGGGACGGCAAGGAGATGTCCTCATGAATGTAGATGGAGTAAGGAGCGCTTTAACGGATCTAGAAACACTGTTGGTGTCCTCGAACTTTGGTACGGATGGAACGGCGTCGACCTCTTTGTTGACGAGGTTTGAGATGGCTTCAATATTGGCATCAGCAGTCGATGGTCTAGCATCAACAAAGATGGATGCATAATTTGGTTTGGCCTGGACTAGTTGATGGACCAAACTGGTTGATGCCTGGACGGCATTGTTCTGTGTCTTGGGAGATGCGTTTATGCCATGATCAGTCATTTTAACGCAAGCGTCGACACTTTTATTGGCAGTGATTTTGGGCTCTACATGTGCGGCTTCCCGAGCGAATCGGCGTTCTAGAAGGCGTATTCCTTGAAGGTGTGGGAGAAGGTCAGAGGCACTCTGCCAGTTTCGCGCATTCGCCTCAAAGAAACCGGGCCGGTTCTTCTCTTGAATCCATCGAAGTGTTTCTAGGCTGGGCGCGATGTGGCTGAGATATATGGCGACCTGCAGTGAATCATCTATCCAGGAATGTCCGACATATAGCCGCAAGAGAGACCGGGAAGAAGTATGGATTGAAGAGAGGATGTCTTTGCTGCCTCTTGTCGCATTAACTACAACCGCGAGTGTATGTAATTTCTTGCAGCTGCTAATGAGGCCGGCGATAGTGTCTAGATCAATTTTTGGGCCTCCTGTCGCTGGAGGAAATCGCGCTAATGGGCACAGCTTTAAAACTTCAAGATTTGGACACGCCCCGGCGAGGCATCGCAGATCTACGTCTGTGAAGATAATGGACTCAGAAAGATCGAATTCCAAGCGTTTTAGGCAAGGAAGGTAGGTAAATTGCTCCAAAGAGAGTCGTCCTGAGGCTGGTTCGGCCCTTGGAGTAGATCGGACGAGGTCCATGAAGCGAGATGAACTGGTCGCGGTCACCCGCAAAGATTGCAATGAATCTCCCAGCTTCTCGCAGATCAAGGCAGAAAGGTCGTGCCAATCTGCCTTGTCAGGAGGATCTTCAATAACGAGTTCGAGCTGGGTCAAAGGGGTTGTGATATGTTTGATGAACACAGCTATATTCGAGACATCTCCAGTAAGATGGAGCTTGCGGACTTGAGCAAAGGAACCCTTTGACCTCAAATCACCCGTCAAGCGAAGCGCCGACTTCCGAATCAATGAGAAGTCCACATCGTCGTCTGAAAAAACACCGCTGTCAATGGACCCCACTGAACTGGGAGTTGAATCCCCAGATCTGGGACGTAGCTCATCAAAAAAGCCCTCGACAGCAATCATGGACCTTCCTGTTAAATCGAGCCTCAACGTCTTCAGCTCTGATAAAGATGCGACCCATCGTCCGACACCAGGGGCCAATGCTCCGGGAGCCATCAAGACAAGTTTTTCCAACGAGTGCTGGCGGCCGAGAAGTTCAGTGAAAGAATCAGGAAGGTTAGTTGGTGAGATGAATGAGAATGACGTGAGTCGAGTCCGGCTCGTCAGGTCAGCGAGGAATGTGTCAAGCTGAGGGAACCTCGTGCCAACCTCGAGATTTACTGAGCGAAGTTGAGGGCTGAGGAACGTCGAGGACCGTGCGAGACCTGCAGGTGTTTCCACCTTCCAATTCAGCTCGACCAGCTGCGGAAAGATCTGTGATCTGGGACGGGATTCTTCGAGGACCGCAAAGATAGAAGGTGCTATGTTGTTGGCGTGTTCATTGTAAGTAATTTGGCGGACCCGCTTGCTATACTTGAGAACATGTTCCCAATCTTCCTCTGTGGGTGTTTTCACCTGTGACACCCCAATCAACCTCAACCGGTGATTTAGTGAAACGTGCAACATACGAAGCCCATTCCTGGCTTACGGGCCTTTTTGAGCAAATGCCCAGGAAATTGCCACAGTATAGGAACCAGAGAATCCATATCTCTCCAGAGGACGTTCAGTGCAGGCTCGCACAAAGCGCGACAGGTCCGTGCTACTCTCGACAGCATGCGCCTGCCATTCGGGGCATCGAGAATAGCCTCGAATAACTTGTGTGTCGCATCCATATCGCGCAAGATTATAGGCTGCATTCTTCGTTCGTATCAAGACAATGTCCGGCTTTTAGATTGGTAAGGCTGCTGACGGTGAGAAGGCTATTGCAAGGGCTGAGGCAAAGAGAGAAACCAAGTGAAATCCCAGATGATAGTACTTTTTGAGCAATAAGCGAAAGGTCATGTTATATGTGCAACAGGGTGATCTAATTAATACGCAGAAGCTGCGCATAGAACGCACAGGACACGCAAGTCGCCATGCCATGCACAGTAGGTCTTCTCGCTTCGAATGTCGATCGGCACTGAGGTGGACATCAGGTGGCATTAGAGGTAGGACACGCACATGTAACGAGGCCTTCATACCAGCTACAATTCTCTGATTGTAAACGGCGATGCTCAAAATCTGTAAATACTGAGAAAATGAAAGTATATTGCGCCTGACCGTAAAGGCATAAGGAATAGAGGTAACGGTGCCATGCTCAATCCCTTCGTCTACCTGTCAGAATACATGCATGGATGTACAACGACAGATACTGCTGCAGGACTGTAGATGTATAACTGAAACATGTTTCTTATGGGTTCGACGTAAAACGATGCAAAGAACTTACAGAAACGTACCATACTCTGAGGATGGAGATTACAATTCCCCTGTTTCCCATGGGACAGGTTCACCCTCCCAATCGTCCTCACCCTCGATATCTTTCCAAGTTCCTTCTTCGTTACCAAGTGTGACATCGTCTTCGCCAACGTCCCAGATTTCACCTCCCTTTTTATGGTCATAATGACCGAGCCGTTCGCCTAGAACCAGACTCTTCACAATACGCTCCTCGTGGGAGTAACGTGCTTTAAGGTCAGTTGTGTCTAATGCCAGCACACGACGTAGTTTGTCGGGAAGGTCAACTTCCAACCTGCCCTCTTGTTCGCCTAAAGAAGGCTGTGTCTCATGGCCGGCACGCGCAATACGAAGTGAATACCCAAATATCGGATCCGGTTCTAAATCGTCATTTGCACTGATGAGTGGTTGAGAATGAAGGGATGTTTGTGTTCGTTTAATTATCTTCACGTTTTTAGACAGGATGTCAGAATCGTCGGTGTTCTCTTCCGGATCGTCCTCATTGTCGCCTGTGGTTTTTGCTTTTTTTCGCTTGGTTGATTCCATCTTCCCCTTCCTGTTGGCGTTATAGTACCGTTTCTGACAGTTTGCGGGGGATTCCGCTGGAGGTGGTGAGGGAGGAATGAGAGCCAAAGGCACAAAAGACGATTGCTGAGATACATCCACATCCTCGGTGTCTGAATCGATTAGAGGTCGTTTGCCTGTCTTCTTCGTCAGCAAGACCTTGGCGTCGGGAGGGCGAGTTGTTTCATTGGAAGCTAGTACCGACAAGGATCTAACGAATGACGGCTTATGTTTATTATCAGTGTCCCAGAGTGCGTCTTCTTCAGTTCCGCTCACAGAGCTCCCAAAAAGCCCGAGAGAGGTAGACTGAGTCCTCATTCGTGCAGTAGGTTTTCCACCAATAGGACCATCTTTTGGCTCGGTCGCTTCGTCAAATAGAAGTCTAAACGATTTCGCCCCTAATGGTGCTTTCATTGGGGAGTCGGAAATGAAGGGAGAGTTGCATTCTGGTGTTTCTTCATCATCGCTGCTCCCTGAAAGGTCGGAGACAAACTTCGGAAAAGGACATGTCGACTGTGAACCGACACGCCGCCGCTTCTCTTTGTTGGGAGAGGGAGAGACCGGGTCACCACGGAGACGTTTTCGAGCGCGAGAAAGGGCGCTTGATGCGGCTGTAGGAGGGCGAGGAGGAGTATGCGATGAGGTTGAAGGTTCGCCTAGACCAAGAAGGGGAAAAGGATCATAGGGCGGCCGTTTCGAGTTGGAGGGACTATTTGTGTGATTCAACTTGGTCTGGGATGGCTTTTCTTTTCCCTTTTTCTTCTGAGGTGAGAAAGGATTGAAGCTAGAAAGAGGCGCAGTTTTCTCAACGAGGCGTGATTGTCCGAGTGGATGGGAGCGCGGACGAGATCTAGGTGGAGTTGATGGCGAATCCGAGCTGGTATGTGCAGAAGATGATTGGACCGCGCTTGTCTTGGAAAGCTTCTTGTAAAGCTTATATTTGGCAGCTGAGAGATGGTTGGTATGGAAATCAACTCGACGAGGATGATACTAACCGATTTCTGGGAGATTCTTGATGTCCTCTATGGTAGGATCTCGCCCATTGGCTGCTTTGAAGGAGCGCTCCCAGGCCTTGACTTCCGCTTTCACAGTCGCTCTGTCCATGGTGGTCGAAACGAGGTCGTTAAATCACGGTCACGTTGGGCGATGGCCAAGTCGCGTCAACAGCGCCAAACACTGGTTTGAACCTGCTCGTGTCGTCACTCCGTCTTATTCAAGCACCATGCGTCCGCGTAGCAGCATCCTTGATCTCTTCGACCCCCTTGCACTCCAAGACTCATCTAGAGATACACCCTCACCCGACTCCGACAAGGAGAATTGCCTCGACTCCGACTTGTCCTTTTTCGGTAGACCTGCCAAAGCACCCAGCCCTGTGAGGCTTAAACGTCGACTCATCGACGTAGGAGATATCACCATTGACGACCCAACAATTCATCCCATGCTCACCGAAGAAGATGAGCTTGACGATAGTATGTGTGATGACGACAGTGACACCATGACCCTCCGTATTCCAATCGTAACTCCGGCCCGTGACATTACCGTTCAAAAGGTAACCCCTTCTCATGCTGGCCCTCGTACGCCTTTGGCAGAATTATCCATCGACTGCGACATGACACCCATTGTTCGGACCAAGATGTACCGACGGCAACCTCCTTCGGCATTCGCCTCTTCAGATGCCATCTTGCCTGCGTCTTCAGAAACCTCTAGTTTCGCATCTGTGATTGATGCAGTTACTGCCTCTGGAGTGTCCTTTGCAGGCTCTTCTCGCCCTTCTTCAGACTGCGAACTTGCAAACGAAGATCAGCCTGAAAATCTCACTTCATGCAAGATTGAGACGCCGCAAGGCACCATAATTCCAATTAACGAACCTTCCAATGCTATATCCGCCTTGAGTCTCGATACCCACCCAGAGAAAGATACGCCCCAGCCCGTTGTTTCAGAATCATTGTCCGAATCTTCAGATACATCGATATCTATAGAACACCCTCGATCAACCTTGCGGTCCAGCCCTCCAACAACATCTTCCCAGGACAAAAAACGCCAGTCTATTGACCTTTGCACATCTTTTCACTTGCAGCTTCAATCTGAAGAAGCTAGTTTCGACCTCCTGAATGACAAGATATCATTGTTTGCTTCGATGGGCAGCATGGATTCTTTTCTCAATGGAATGGAAGATGATGATTTCGATGTGGCGATTGAAGAGGCCAAACTTCAAGCAACCGTTGATAGTATCCAGTTAGAAGATGGCAAGAACGAAGGTAACATCGATTTGTTGTCCTTATCCGCTGGTTACTCGTTTGAAGTAAACTCAGTTGACGAGATCGGAGATATGCAACCACAAAAACAAGGTTTTTCATATCTACTCGATCACTTGGAATACCATTGATTGTGATTGTGATCCTTCAGACAAAGTATCTATTGCTGCCCGGAGTTCCTCTCCACAGGTGCCTTCGAGTGAGCACATGAAGCGGGCATCAAGGTCACCTTCAGTGCTACGTTCAACATCTAGCCTTCCAGTCCCTTCTGAGCCAACAGCAGACGGAAACCTCAATTGTCGTTAGTCCAGTGTTGCTTGCTCAATTATTCGGGTCGACCGGCTAATTGTCTTCAACAGCAGACATACCGAAAGAAACTGTTAGCGAGCCTTCCACTATTCCTCCTGTATTTTGCCCTCCTCTGCATGACCAAAGCCATCGTACACCCGCTCGAAATGTTGGCGAACAAACCCTTCCGCCTCCTGTTCTCGGACTCAGGATCGTCAAAAGGTCTGCACGACCTGGTCACGAAAAGTCGGCTTCTACGAGTAGTGCAGCCAGTAAAAGATCAGCTCTTACTACAACCATCGCACCTGTCGTTGCCTCAGCCATGCCCATTTCCCCTATCGCAGAACATGCGTCCTCCGCATGGGGGATCGCTCACGTTAGGTTAGCGGCATCTGAACCTTCTGCAATTATACCGTCTTCTAGAGCGAAAGATGGAAGGGGCGATGGCCCCCGACGCGTGCCCATTACTGATAACCACCCACTTGCTCCAAATAAACGGCGGAGCTTTCTCGATCAAAAATCCATGCCACAAGGAAACACGACGGGACCCAGAAGGGTAGTTGTAACGCCCTCTGTTCCAGTGCCGCCTGTCGCACCAGTTTCAGCACCAGTACCCAATAAAACTTCTGTAGTAAGCGGCGTCAAGGCTCCTACGAAGTATGGATTAGGAAGTAGTGCTGCGGCATCCGCTCTTCCACGACCGGTCTCGAGGCTTCCGACAGCCGTGACATCTGGGATTGCGCGACCGCCTCGAGCAGGTACCGGAGTTAACGTAGCCGGAAAAGGTAGTGCTTTTGCAAACCAAGCAAATAAGAGCGCCGCTTATGCTCGCCGTGTGGCCTAATAGAGGCTATAGTTTGAGTCCTCTACATTTTTGCTTTTCTACAAGTATCCACGTTTTCGCTATCATGCATACATAGTTCCTGGACATATATACTTACACCTGTGGGTTCCACATATTATGTTTTAGATGTTTATAATCTGCATCGTACATAAAAACTGTAGTTCGTGTTCCTGAAAACAACAAGGCAGATTTTTTGGTAATTGCAAGGTTTTTGAACTATCTTATTTGGGACTTCCATAGGTTTCCGGTACCGATGGCACTGGACGATCTTTCTGCTCTGTCAAGACAAATGAGGCTCTTGAAGCTGACTTGTTGTCTGGATTCACCTTGAGATAGTCAGCGACAATGTCCCGATTCTCATTGATTAGGTCGTCATCTATAACAACGGTATCAAGCAGCTGTTCGAATGCAAGTGATGAGATATCCTCGTATGCCTTTGAAAAACCAATTAGACGGATCTAATCACACAATGAGATAAGGATGAATTGTGGTCATAATCAAGGCGAGAAAAGGTCATCAGGACTACATAAAGGAAATTCGGAGAGCAGCTTCGTAAAAAAAAATCATCTGTAGATCCGTCATTTGAGCCTGGTTAACCAGAGTTTGGAATACCCAGACCCATTGCATAAGTTCATCAATAGGACGGTGTTGTTGTCCGTCTATATCCGCCTTGATCGCTGTGAAGTCTCGATATGACAGGAATAGCCACTTTTAAGGGCAATGATACACCGACGTAACGTCAAGAAAATGAGTCAAAAGGTGATTCTTCATGTGCATTTATTCGAGCTATGGTTCGAGGATTGTCCGAGGTTGTTCAACATCAGGATGTTTCATTTCTTTTCCCATCAACTTGGCCGAGGACATACAGCTGCTGAAGAATGCTAGATGTGAACAAAGCTGTTGTCGACCAGAAATAAATGACTAACGATAGGCTCTTCACAGGAAAAGGTTTCATAACAACGGAAGCGTCGAGCCACTTCCCGACGTCGATATACCAGATGGACCAAGATATGAGCCCCCAGACCGCCTCGGACGGATTCCGGTAGAAATCGAAGCTATATACGGTCCTAATTATAGAATCTCATCTCGAAGAAATGTATTTCATAATGTCTGCGCCGGAAGAATCATCAATATGTAAGGGAACTTGGTTAATTCCTTGGACGAAGGCGCCACCGAAAGATATATCACCCCGACACAGTACTTCTTAGTCATGTGCATCACGCGCCGGCCAACGGCAGATAGTTCCCGAGTAGCAGACGTGAGAGGTGGGGTTTCGGAACCGTAAGAGGTATAGCTTAGGACGGCCTGCCATACCCGCAAAATAAATATGGTGTCGATAGAAGATAGGGAGGAAAGTTGAAGATGGCGTACAGTAAAAGATGACCACGCAGAGGATACATATGAGATGATTGGGTAAAGGAATGCAAGTAGGCCTGCGAGGAACAGGAATAAAGAAACCTGCAGCAATGTAGGAATTGTTTCTACCACGGTGCCCCTGCCAAATTGCTGAAGACCTTGATACAAAGTGTGCTCATACCCTGGCCATATTTGGGAGCAGGGTGTTTTGGGCAGCTGTAAGATAGTTGCAAGAAACAAGACCACTGCTAGAGGCCCGGCTATACTGGATGCCGGGCGAAGAAACTAGAAGGTATTACAAAAGTGTGGAGGCAAAAGGCTTGGGATCAGGTTGGCAAGTAGGTGTAGCTGCGAACCGGAGGGAGATCTGACTGAGCACTACCAGATTAGGGTGCGGAGTGAGGGATTTGTAGCTTTCAATAAAGCGGTGATACTGGCGGAGAAAAGGCCGGCCTGCGAGGATCAGAATGCTGTGAGAAGAACAGATGACCATGTACAAGAATTAACTGCGCATCCATATTGCCTTCCAGGAGCTGGCCAAGGCACGGTCTTGCGTGTCCGCTTCTGCAACGTAAACTGACAATATTTTAGCGGAAGGGCTATCGGACAGAACGGACTGCTGCGTAGCGGGCTGAAATGACCATTTGACAGCATCCTTTGTTGGGACGGACAGCTCGTTGCTCTGCTGCTATATGTATGGACATGACAACAGCTTGGTCTCATGACCGCTCTACCATAGCATTCCACGCGCGAAAGGCCCTTTTAAATTCCCAGCCGATGTACGGCCTGGCTGCCTACGATGATCCTGCTTTCTCATCAGATCCCCACGCACACCCCTACTTTTCCACTCCGTGGTCGCTGAAGCCAGACGACGGTCCCCGTCTCCGCCAGTCGCCTAACGGCCCCATGCTTTCTGACGACCACAGTTCCGCCACCCACGAATCTAGCTCATCCTCCAACCACTCTTCCACCACTCTTTCTACGCCCCCGACATCTACCGAATCTCATTCCGCTTCATGGACGCCCACATCGGAAAAGATGTCTCACCTACAATGGCCTCCGGAAGTCCAGAAGAAGAAGAAAACGCTAGCTATGTTCTGGCGCAGGACACCACCTGAAACTGTCTTGGCATCCGTCGACCTTATCCGCAATGTCTCTCCAGATTACTCTCCTCCTCGCAACATGATTCCTAACCGTCGCCCAGCTCCTGCTCGCAATGTCACAGCGCCGAATGTGGACGTGTCTTCCAGTAGACCCAAACTCCCACGCCGTCCTGCCACCTCACCTACTGATATCAAATCACCGCCGCAAGCCTCTCGTCGCACCGCTGGTGGGCTAGCTATGCGTGGAAGTAAGTTGGATCGTATAGATGAGCTTGATGAAAGCAATCCAATCGGCCAACCCCTGCATCATGGTGGGCCATACGAGGCGGTTCATAACTCTACAGATCAGCAGATAAAGCAGGGCAATGTCCCCCATAATGCTGGCAGTTTGTATCAGGTATGAGACAGAAATCATTGTCGATGTCTGTTCCATTCTAATAGCAATACACAGCTACCAATACCCAAGTCAAAGCAAGACAAGCTGCCGGACAGAAAGCAAGAGCGCATTCCAGTGATGCTTTCCTCGCAGCTATGGGACTATCAAATACTGATATCTCTTGCAGCGATCGCACAGACGCAATCTGTCTGACGTTACGAGTGTCCCCATTGTACCTGCTGGGGTGTCTTTGAATCTTTCGCCCGGTCAAATATTGCCCCACGACTTCTATCGGCAGGTGGACTCACGTATGGCAGCAACAACAGCTCCTTCCGATGCTCCAGGATGGCCGCCAAAGCCGCATTACCCTCACTATCAACATGGCCGGTCTCAGTCCCAACCTCAATATCGGCAGTATTTCTCCCCTTCCCAGAATATCTCCACCAATCATAATGACCACCAACAGGCACAGTTCGATAGCAGCCTCCCTCACAATGCTCCGCCTGAGTATTCGGCCCTTCCGAGAGACCATTATGTGGCAATCGGTAGTCCAGGTCATCCTGTGTCCTTTACCCCCCCGATT
>QGOA01000896.1:0-10037 GCA_003313075.1 Termitomyces sp. MG16
CGCTGGAGACGGCGTTGTACTGCGTATACGTCCAGCGCACCCAACCACAGTTGGCGTCATCAACGGTTGGCGTAGACACAACCCAAGTTCTGTTGGATTCTCCTTCTACATGACAAACAGACCTATCCAATCCAGAATTGATAGAATCTACCTAAAAGAAGACCTACTTGAGTTTAGCTGGGACTGGAATATATCTCGGTCTGGCATTAACACTGACCACCACCTAGTATCAGCCACGATCCTAAACCCGAGGCAACCAGTCATGGGAAATGGTCGATATGCGATGCCAGTAAAACTGGCGAAAGATAACAAGCTCATGGAGAAACTCGAAGAAATTGGGAAAAAATGCTTAAAGGACATGGAGGCATCAGAACACATGAGATCCGGTGATATAAACCCTCAAACAATGTATAAATCCTTCAAAGATTGTATAATTAAAGAAATACGTGATCACTCAAAAAAACTAAAGCCAAAAATACTGAAGGAAATAGCGGCAATAAAAAGAGATCTGAAAAAAACACAGAATGACCCCACGTTAGACGAAGACATGAAAAGGACTTATGCGGGGATCCTCGATAACCGAGTAATGGAGCTAGAAGTAAACCGATTTGCAAAAGCGAGGGACACAGTTATGGTTGATTTCTTTATTCATGGGGAGACGATATCTAAACCATGGATAAACATTAATAAGGATAGGAAACCGAGAGATATGATAGTTGCCCTTAGGAAAGACCTGAGGAATGATAGGACCATGGAAAGGAACTCTGTAAAGATGGCGGAAATCGCCAAGAATTATCATGATCAGCTTCAATCGAGAGATAACCCTGTGTCAAGGTCCGGTTATGAAGATCGTGTCAAGAATGTCCTTGACCATGTAAACGTATACCTAATGGATGAACAGGTCAGCATAATGGATGAACCCTTCTCTGAAAAGGAAATTAGAACAGCAATAAAGACATTGAAGACTGGTAAGGCCGCAGGTCTCGACGGTATCCTCCACGATGTGTGGAGAGAACTGGTGTGTAGATTCAAGGACCTAGAAAAGGACGGCTTCAGTGAGGCCGGCTTCAATGTAGCCAAGTGTTTAATGATAGTGTTTGACGATATAAGAAACCATGGAATAGTGAAGGGCCTGGGTTTCTCAGAGGGGTGGTTATGCCCGCTATACAAAAAAGGAGACAGAACAGACATCGGGAACTACCGTCCTATCACTGTATTAAACACTGACTATAAGATAATGACCAAGGTCTTGGCCATGAGACTGAGCGAAGTGGCCCCATCAATAATTCACCCATCTCAAGCAGGGTTCATGAAAGGGCGCAAAATAGAAGACCAGACAGAGCTCGCACATCTAATGACGACTTGGTGTGAGATGTCGGAAACAAATGGGATGATTGTATGTTTGGACCAAGAAAAGGCTTATGATCGTATCCTCCATCCCTTTTTATGGGCCACTCTGAGAAAATTCAAATTCCCTGTTACCTTTATAAACACTGTCCAGGCCCTTTACTCCGATGCGTACACGAAAGCCATAGTTAATGGTGAAGTGAGCAAGCCTTTTAAAGTTACGAGGGGGGTCCGTCAGGGAGATCCCCTCTCCTGTCTATTATTCAACCTCGCAATTGAATCACTAGCCCAGCTACTACGTGATTCAAAGTTAAAAGGCCTTACTTTAGGAAACTCAATAGAGAGGCTTATTGAGAAAATGTTTGCAGATGACACGACGGTATACCTCGACCAAAATGACTCCTTCAAAGGTTTACAAAAGATACTACGTAGATGGTGCAGAGCGTCAGGTGCGAATTTCAACATTCCAAAGACGGTAGCAATCCCTGTTGGCTCAAAAACGTTCAGAGATAATCTTATATCAAACAGGGAGCTATCACCCGGTGGAGCGAAAGTCCCGGAAAATATCAAGATCCTAAGAGATGGAGAGGCAACACGCCTCCTAGGTGCATTTATAGGAAACAAGATAGACAACGTGAGCGTATGGACTCCCACAATAGAGAAAGTTGTCGATGACCTGAAGAGATGGGAGAAAGGTAAACCCACTCTGGAGGGTAGAAGATTGATAGTAGGCATGGTAGTCGGGGGTAGAACTCAGTATCGTGCTTATGTCCAAGGCATGCCAAAACAGATTGAAATGCGTATCTCGAGAATTATACGAGAATTCTTGTGGGGACCCGAATTACATCCCACCCTGGGAATGGCGACCCTATTGCTTCCGCATGAGAGAGGAGGAAAAAAGCTTCTTGATGTCACGACAAGAAATGATGCCATCGAATTAATGAAAGTAAAGAGATACCTCAAGTTGGACGGAGATAGACCTGACTGGGCGAAGGTGGCCGACGCAATTATTGGAACAAAAATAGCAAAAAAGTGGAACGTAGGAGACGAACGAGCGCATATAAATATATTCCTACAAAATGTCGACGTGGACACAAGAATAAAAGAAGATGGCTTACCTGGATCATTACAGAGGATGGTTAAAGCGGCTAAAAAACATGGTGTTACATTCCAATCTCTAGTACTCTCGGCTGAGCTGAAAAGAGCGTTCCCAGTATGGTTTCACATCGGCCTTAAGAACGAAAAAGGGATTAGATGGAATTCAGAATCTGCCAAATGCCTGCTACATATACATAATATGAAGACCGTCGGCGATGCGGTAATGCTGATTGATGCTCTCCACTCGGACAGGAACCCAGCGCACAAACCCAGGAGAAACTGTGCATGTCCTCCATGTAAGGATCTGAGGACAAAGGGGTGTGAGAACCCAAACAAGTGCCACGAATTCACAAGATCACTTATAAACAAGCTGCCTGACCACTGGAACCCCAACGTACCCTCCCCAAGGCGCGGCATCTCGGATGAGGAAAGAACTCTGGTAGGGGAAGAAAATGCAACCTTATTCAACCCCGATGTTGAAACGAGGGACAACCTGGGGGAAGGCTTCCGGGTTTTTGCATCACAGTCGGGGGACACAAATCATCCCGAATTCCCAGATTATGCAAGGCAGTATGCCCCCCTCCAACAGGCAATTGTTGTATATACGGACGGCTCTTGCAAGAATAACGGATCGATTGATGCGGTCGCAGGGGCAGGAGTGTGGTTCGGCCCAGGCAACGAGAGGAACCAAGCAATACGACTCCCTGAGAACCTACCCCAATCGAACAATGCTGGGGAAGCTGCTGCAATGCTGGTAGCAGCTCAAATAATCCCTCTAGAAAACCATATTCACATAAAAAGTGACTCCCAGTTAATAATCAACAATATAACTAGACTGATGTCGAAGAGGGAGGATGAAGGATGGATTGGTAATGCGAACAAAATATTGATGGAAGCCCTCGTTGCCCAACTCAGGAGGAGGAAAGGTGTAACCATAATTGAGAAGGTTAAAGGACATGCAGGTATCGAAGGTAACGAGGGAGCCGATAGGCTAGCCAACATTGGAGTGAACAAACAAGAACCTGACAAGCTGAACACTGACGTGCCAGATGAATATAGGGTGTTGGGCGCCAAGCTGGCAACAATGATGCAAGCTCAAATGTATAAAGGCATGGTGGAGAAGAAGAGAGCCCCCTATAGGAGGGGAACGACAATACACCTGGATATGACTAGGTGGGCGATAAAGGAGTTTAACAAAGATGCCCCTGTGGACGAACGAATTTGGCTCTCGTTGAGGGACAAAAACATCTCAAAAACAGTTCGATCCTTCTTATGGAAAGCAATGCACAACATATATAAAGTAGGGGCATACTGGCGAAATATCCCAAATTTCGAGACGAGAGCGATATGTCCCCCATGCAATGTAGAGGAGTCTCTCGAACACATACTTACGGAAT
Source organism: Termitomyces sp. MG16 (assembly GCA_003313075.1). Taxonomy (NCBI): domain Eukaryota; kingdom Fungi; phylum Basidiomycota; class Agaricomycetes; order Agaricales; family Lyophyllaceae; genus Termitomyces; species Termitomyces sp. MG16. The sequence continues at coordinate 3,843 of QGOA01000896.1, forward strand.
GTACCCACTCAGGGCAGGGCCCCGTATGGCGCCTAGTAGAGAAAATCCACGAGAGAAGGAAGGTGACTTTCAGCAAACCTTTGCTAGGGGAGATACTAGGCTGCGCTATGATTAAACGAGAAACGAGCCCTATAGGTAGTCGCACCGGTTCAAATAGATTTTCTACAATAGTGGTTTCGGAAGCGGCTCACATTATCTGGAAGACAAGGTGCACATGGAGAATTTCAGATGAATCAGACCCAGAAAGAGCTCCGGAACGCAAGGCCATTGAGAATAAGGTCGTCGCCGCTATTGCAAGGCGAATAAAAATTGATTGTCTAGCCACTAATTCACAGAGGTACGGTAAGAAGGCGACTGATGCTAGGCTAGTAAAGGATACTTGGAAACACATCTTACCGAATGAGAAAGATCCCACAAAGTCATGGAGAAGAATCACCGAGGTTTTAGTGGGTATTGGGTGATCCCGGAGTCCCACACTCAGTGCGTAAAGGCATTTCCTTCGGCGTGGCTCATGACACTTGGGGGTCCCCCCCCATCTACCCTGGCTATAGAGGTTGACCGTTGTGAACTGTCTATAAACCAATTGTGGTACCACGAAAAAAAAAAAAAAGAGAAGTTGATTTTGTGAGCTGATTTTGATTTTGTAAGACAATTTTAATTTCGTTTGATGCCATTTGAATGCTTGATTTCGGTCCTGGTTTTTCTCATCTGCATTCAATTTTTTTTCACAATCTTGGCGTCGTCATTGATGGCCCCTAAGCACAATGTCTGTCAAACTCTCCAACCCCAGCTACAGAATGTGGGGAAAGCTGCTCAGAGATTTTGTTCTTCGCCACCATGTCAGGAGTAGGCCATCCACCACCATGCTGTGCGCCAAGCTGTCAATGCACCTCGTTTTTTTCTTTTGGAGCAGCATGTGCATGTGGCCATCCAGCCTCTCAGCATGGTCATCAGCATGGACTTCCTGCTCGCTTCTGTCGGGAATCTCACTATGCATTCAATGCTGTAAGTTATCAATTTCTATGTTTTTTTGAAAAAAAAATTAATCTGATTCTTTACAGCTCTCGACGAATCCTGTAGATGCTCAATCAGTGTGCTCTCATTGTCAAACACCATATTTTACGCATCTTTTAGAGCTTCCGTCATCGACTGCTTCGGCTTCAAATTTACCATTGTCATTTGTACTAGTCTGGACCCATCCTTCAACACGGAATTCTGCATCTGTTTCTTCTAGTCATAACTCTTTATCTGCGTAGAGTATTTTTTTTATTTGCTTTTAATTTTATAGCTGTTTTTGTAGCCGATGTCAATAGTTCTCGCATTCAGTCTTCTGCCCGATTTCGACCCAGTCTCAATCCTCTTGGTCCATCACAAACTTCTGGTATTACATCCAATCCAGCAATTTCTAGTGGTCTTCACACTCGAGCACATCCTTTACAAGGCCATGTTGTGGGAGGACTTCCTTCTTCCCAATTGCGCACTTCCAATCCATCTGGACCTGTTACATATAATTTTGTCGTCTGTGTTCACCCCGAACCTGTATGCACCCATATAAAATCTTAACTTACTTGCTAATCTTTTTCATACCAGGTCTATGGATCAGTTGAAACAGATAGTGGAAATATTTTCAAGCAAATGCGATGTCCAACTGGAGGAAAAATCAACGCTTTTGTCAATCAAGCCAAAGTTCTTCATCTTGCATATGATTTAACAATTAGTGCACATCTGAGCGACAGAATAATGCCCTGCCTTGATGCAAGTCTTGATTGCCACATGACTACCCATCGATTGTCATATTATCGTCCAACAATACCATCATCATCATCTTCATCACCCAGTCGTAACATTCACCCCAAGTGGAATCTTTTGATAACGTGAATGATAAGGCAGGGATTTTCCAAAGGTGCTATTCTCAATGTTCCCTCAACTGCTCTCTCTTCTATTATGTTTCAAGAACTTTCTGCTATGACTTTACACTTTCCTCAATACGATCCTTCCCAGGATGCAGTGGATCAGACTCGATCTATACTTTTTATTTGTATGTTGTTATTATTTTCTCAATTTAACTTGAAGCTGATTATCGCTTCTAGTTCCAGTTTATGAAATCATCCAAGGGCCATTGAACGCACAAGATTCAAATGTTGAACATTTGTGCCTTGCTCTTAGGCTATGGGATAGGCACTTCAGTGAAGTTATTTGCGAACCTTCATGTGAACCAGCTTGTTACAACTCCTGCTATTCAAATCTCCGAGCTATTGCCACTGCTTCATCAAGTGAAGATTGTTCGCTTCTGCCTGGTGATAATGTTGTGCCTTCCTCTCCATCGGCTAATGATGATGACATGTCAACATCTTCATTCGAGGTTGATTTGTCTGTGGCAGAGACCTTTCAATCTCTACATTCATTGCCGATTGCAGGGATAGCACCTTTTAGTTCATCGTTGGCATTTTTATTTATATCTAAGACCTTATCTTCGAGCTCAAGCTTGTCTACTTCTAGGACCTCATCTTCAAGTTTAAACTCTATTACTGCACCTGCCATCACTTCTGTATCTGCAATCAAACCAACATTCGACAATTGCTATGCTGAATATTTATTATTTGAAGTCGAACGAGAAAACTCTATTGTACTTTTAGCTTCCGACGAGGAATTTCATCTCAGATCTTCCAACGAGACACAAGCTGGCCAGGCATTATTTTTCGCTATTCACTCTTCATTACATGATGTGCCTCTTCCTACATTTGTTGATGTCGCCATTGAAAATAATAGCATCGATGCATTGCTTTCTCAACTTATTTGTATTGAAATGTATGTCTTTCTTTTATCTTTTATAAATCCTGCTGATTGATATATTTCAAGTGGTCCTGCTATAGGTCGTGGCCCCAAGCAATCTATTTCAACTGCTATGTTAGATATCATGTTGAAAAATTCGACACACTGGCGAACCATATCTGGTGATTTCTACTCTCCCCGCCTCCAAGATCTTCCTTGGTCTGAAGACGATTTCAAGGCCTTCACTACTTATGGCTTTATCATTGCTTGGACCCTCCTTCGCCAATATTCATTGCCACCTATTTCTCCTTTTTTAATTGCTTTTTTTATGTTAGATTTCGAAGCCGCTATCAGCAATCAACTGTTAAACAAAGTTGTACCAGATACCCTTCACAGACTCAAGACTTGGCCTCCAGCCAATGTTCAGGACCTCAACCTTACTTCTGAGCCTATGATCATGCTTTCTGATTATCTCAACATGGAAGTATGTATTGCATTCTTATGATCTCACACTTATTCTAAATAAGCTCTAGCTTTCTTTTATACAGACTGTTCTCCGAGGGCCAGAATCACAGGCAATCATAGACCATATTTCTCAGCAGCTCAAGAGTGTTATCATTTTTGGAACACCTCGATATCAGAATTTAAAAAAACATCCTGTACTTGTAGCAATGCAAGTTGGATTCGACAGAGTGTTTCCTAAATGCTCAAGAATGAAAAGATTGGTAAGAATACAGCTAAGCCTTTTCTCGATCTTATAGACTAATTTTTTTGCAAAGATATTTTCAAGCCCTTATAAAACCATCGCTATCTTGTCATACTTGTTTTCCTCCTCTCGCATTATCGACTCTGACCAGGTTATTTCTCAATTTCGGATTGTTACCTCTGATGATAAGCTTGTCGTGTCTTTATCTTCTGACTGGAATACTCCTGAAGATTGCTTTCTCTGCGCTGTTGAAAGATTTGTCAAAGGCATAGGCAATCCCCAAGATAGCAGGAATTTGGGACCATCGACTAGTACAACTCCTTTAGATGCCAGTCATCGCAGTCGCCGGCTCCTGATGGCCATGACAGGAACAGAATTTTTACAGCAGAATTCTTTACCCTTATCGGTATGTTCTTCTTCGTTCCTCAATAAATAATCAATCTCACATCTTTCTAGTTCAAATTTCCCACTATTGTTTCTAACGATGATGATATGATGAAACATGATGTATGATTTATCTATATTTTAATGTTCAGCAGAAACTGAATACTTTAATATAGGGTTCTTATATTCATGTATGTTCCTCGTCCTTCGAGGTGGTTCTCACAGAAAGAATTCAGGCTCTAATAACTGATGAGTCTTTGAGTCGGCTTCCACATGTTTCAATGCCTTTTGATGAATGGTTTTACTGGCAGCTTACTCCTGATTACAATAGAATTTAGACACGTATCGCTCTGTTTAACTCATTACCATTCTTATAGAAAATTTCCTGCTTCCAAATATAATTTGTCAGTGAATAAAGTTTTACACCATGCTTCAGATTCTGTGTAACCTCAGGTGTAGTCAACCATCAGGGTTTGTTGCAAGGAGCGCACTCACCGCACTATGTCCAAACAGTCCACATACTATCAAAACTTGAACAGCTTGAAAATCCTCAATGTCTTCACGAAAAGGTAGCCACACATTAAAATGTCCCTGGAAGGAGTCGAACCTTCCACAAGACTAGAAAGAGAGGCCAGCAGGCAGACTGTAAAATCTGGCATGGTAGGTGGCGTCCAAGGGCTGGTGAGAGGCTGGAAATGCTGTCAGTTCTGATATCGTGCAATGTAAATGAGAGAAAAAACAAAACATAACTTACTAGTGTGATGACGTGGCAAGCAGGGTAGAACCTGAGCTAGTGGAAGGTCGCTGCAGTATGGGAGGAGAGTAAATCTCAACATATCGAGGACCGTGTACGCCGTTTTCTGATTGTTATGTTGCTCAACCTAACCAATAAGTATAGGCCCAGTTACAAGTACCAGGAACAGTCGCCGTTGTACCACATTGAGAACTTGGAGTGGTACCTCATTATCGCGTGGTCACTGATCTCTGAGGACCTCAAGCTCAGTCGTTTCTGCATCTGCCATCCAGACCTCCAGCACAACAACATCATCATGTCAAGGTCCCCTGACTCTGATTGCAAAATCGCTGGCATTATTGACATGCTTCGATCCTACCCATGTTTCTTCTCGCTGGGATGCTCCAATGCTTCCAGAACTATAATGACGCCGCCCTCTCAGCCAAAGGACCTCGATGAGTCAAGCGAAGACGCCACCAGCACAAAGGAGTGCAACCAGCTGCACTACACCGCTTTCACAGATCCTTTGTTGGCGCTCCGTGACCAGCTCTTCCAACAAGCTGGTGCCCCGTGGGAGGGTGAGACTTTTGATCTGAAGGCTGCGCTGATTCAAGCCGCGGAGGAGTGGGGTGGGGTAGCCTGTGAGCATATAACGTATCCAGAGGGATAGGAATAATGGTATTCATAACGCTCTAAAGATAATTGAATGAATAAATGCAAATAATATAGAAGAAAGTCTTACTATTCAAGGACTTGATATATTGCTGACCATGTAAGTGTCTTGAACAATTTATGATGCCTTGAGGATGGATAGAAGCTGTAAATACCAGTGCCGCATCTGGATCCCAGGGCTACCACACCCTGGGTATCACACCGGAGGTACCTCTGCGGGGGCCGTTTCAGAGCACTGGAAAACAGAGAAATGAAAAGGCAAGGACTCACGTTTATATACTCTGCGTAGATGTTAAACAATCATTGATTGTTGAAGAGCAATAAACGATGATCACGTGTCGAATAGAGCTTCGACTCATGGCCAAACACAACTTTCTCAAAAAAAAAAAATGGAAAACATCATGTTCATGAGATTATACTACTGTAAAAGCATGTAATTTCCGGTCTGACATGAGATGAAAAGCTTTTCTGAGGTTTATGTCTGATGGAAGAGGCTGCATCGTCTCGTAATGTCGTATCCAGATGAGGGGCAAAATCACGAGGAACTTTTGTACTACCTTGTGAAGAGGGCTCAGGTTGATGTAATTGACTGGCTTGTGGAGTTGACGGTACCGCACGGGCCCACTTTCTCGGAATGTTGCATGCTGACGACAAAGAGGAAGAGTCAGAGAGCGGTTGTGAAAGTGGGTGGCGTTTCGTTGCATTAGTGTCCGACGGAGGTGGCGGTGGAGCCCACTTGTTCATACTTGCTTGTAGAGCATCTGTTGACGAAGCATTCGAACTTAAAGACGTGGGAAAAAAATTTTGTACAGCATTCTGAGGGCTCGATGCCCTGGAAGAGCCTGGTGGGTTAGAACTAGAAACACCCCATTTATCAAATTTTGTGGTCTCGGAAGGGTTGTCTCCGAGGGGTCTGGGCTGAACAGAA
>QGOA01000910.1:0-13609 GCA_003313075.1 Termitomyces sp. MG16
TCGAGGTACCGCCGAATATGGCAGGTTCTGACTGTCTTCTCGCAAGGGTCTTGGTTCCTCGACTATATTTAGATCGTTAGACGGCTTAGCGACATTATAGATACTGGCCGTGTAAAAAGTTGATGAAGCCTGATATGGTCGGGGCTGGTACGGAACAATAGGGTGAAGCCAATTTGAAACTGGTTGGTCTTCGCGAAGCACCGGAATAGGCAACTGAATGATATGCATGAAATCATGCAATCGATCAATCCAGTCGTCAAATACATCGTTGTCGCTATCGTCTAGTGCTTTATCTTCCGGTTGTCTGGGTCGCCTAGATAATCCGTCTGGCCCGTGGAATGCACTTCTGACGTGTACTAACTCAAAGTGAAACATTAATATCGCTACTACCCAGCGGTTCATACTGGCCAAAGGTTGAATATCAGGGTTCTGAAGCATTCCTTTGATGTATCGTGCGTCGACCTCGACAATCAGATTCCGTATCCCAATGAGGTACATGCGCAGCACCTGAAACGATCGAAACAAGCCATATAACTCTAGCTTGGGCTGACTGTAGCGCGATTCTCGGTCGTTAAGGGTAATCAATCCGAAGCGATTGTAGCGCCTGATTTTCTGGTTCGCGCCATCACACTGGCATAGAAAGAAGCCAACGGCAATATATGATGTGTCAACAGCAAGTATAACGGGATCGGCGGTAGTATAGTCAATGGATACCAATGGTTTTGCTTCCTGTAGCGCCTTTACTAAGTCCTTCTGGGCATTGATTTGATCGGGTCCAAATTCGAAGGGGACCCCTGAATGGGTTAGGCGATTAAGGGCGTTTGCGCGATGTGAAAAATGGTGTATGAACATGCGCAGCACCCCTACAGTGCCCAAGAACGCGCGAACTTCCGAGAGGTTATGACAGACCCCCCATTTCTCCAACAGCGCTAATCGGCTCTTTTCTGGAATCCTGCTTTCTGGCGTGCAAACATGCCCCAAAATTTTAAACTGCGGCGCACAAAGAACGAGCTTGTGCCCTGAAAACGTCCCGCCACAATACTTCATGCGCTGAAGTACTCGGTTAACCAGTTGAAAGAAGTCCCATAGCGCCATATGAATATTAGGATTTTCTGGGTGAACTTCGGGCTTGCCATCTACCAATTGCCAATCCTTCGGGCCTTTAACTCCTACGTCGTCTATGAAGCTGAGCACATGGTAGGGTATTTCGGGCTGTAGGATAAACGTAATATCGTCGTGAAATATTGGTACCGAGTTTGTCCATCCCATAGGAAGTGTGACTAGCCGTAGCGCCCCAAACGGTGTTTGAAATGTCGTCAAGTCGCGAGAGGAAGGATGGATTAAGTGCTTGTCATAGCCCACGTACAAATCCAGGGTAGCGCCACATATTTGTCCCGCGAAAGATTCAGCGACGTGATCGGGAAATGGCGGTACCCCTGAATGACGAATGGTGACTTTGTTTAGCGGTTCTAGGCTGTGAACTATACGTAGCTTCCCGTTTTTCTTTAGTACGCAGAACCACCTTGAGCGGTAGGCCGAATTAGAAGGCTCGTATACGCCTGCCGCTATCTTGGAGCGGATAATTTGGCAGACTTTGGCTTTGATGCCTGGGGGTATGGGTCGGTTATGCTCAGTCCAGGGTACGTGCGGTATTGTCGGTATAACCACTGGTGGAAAGAAGTCAGTTCTAAGTTTACTGTGTTCTGAGTCCTCCCATGCGAAAGCCTCATTCTGTTTTTGCATGATGTCGACTAATACGTTCATCTCCTCCATCGAGAGGAAGCCGGTATCATGGGCACTAAGAAATAGCGCCTTTCGTTCTTCTGTAAATCGTCCCGTTGGTTCGAAGGGTAGTGGATTTGGGTCAAGTTTTGGCAGGGTAGCCAAAGGGTCACCTATTATTTTTCTTTCAATGTGAAATTCCTCGGGTACGGCGCTTGCTACCGGTTTCGTTTTAAGCGCTACGGGTTTATATTTCTTCTTGACCTGAACCCCTTTGCGCTTAGGGGTACTATTGTTAGCAAACGTATTATAAATAGAGTCATGGTTTCTAGCGAAACCTGATATCAAAGGTTCTTTAGAGTCGGGAGTAGAAACGAAATAAGTGTCTGTTGAAAGGTTTTCAGTAATATCTGATGCAGTGAGGTATAAGTAGGATAACGCTTCGCTAGTAAGCGACGAAGAAGAATTCAAGATTTCATGGGCTAAAGGGGTATGTGATATAAAGTTTACTTGCCCAGTCCGATGGTTATAGTCCAAGATAAGCGCTTCATCTCCATGATCCTCATCACTCATCTCCTCGATGGTGCTGGAAAACACTCGCAAGGGTCGTCGCTAACGTAAGGTCGCTTTCTCGGTCCCGGTTTCTGGAATTTCCCCCGTGGAAATGTTGGTACCGTTCTTCTGACGCCTGAGTTAGAGTCGCTAATAGTTAGCGTCATTTCGTCTTCAGACGTTGTCTTGACTACTGATCGGGCTAAGACGTCAAAGGGCCTCCCTAATAATAAGTCGTACGCAGGCGATCTAAAAATGTGTATTTGAAGGTAAAACGTAAGATCGCCAACAGCGCATGGCACGTTACGAGCCATTCCCAAGGATCGATCAATAGTGCCGTTAGCGCTTTGCATATTAAGAATGATGGTTGGGTCGTAAATGATACCAAGCTTGTTAGCGACGTCGGCAGCCATTGAAATAATCTGTGATCCGCTGTCCACGATAGATTCTATCTCGCTTTTTCCATCAACTGTCAACATAATCGAGCGAATCGTGTGAGAGTCTTGGGCTACAGTGAGGACGGCAGGACCGTCGCTAGATCTTAGCGACTTAAGGTAGGTTTCAACTGGGTCAATGGACGTAGCTTCTTTGGGTGGCGCGGCCTCTTCTTTGATTTCCGACGCTACCGTCTCTGTTATGTATGCGAATCCAGGTAGCGCGTCGTCGCATTCGTCCACCGCCGTTACATTGTTAGCTACATTTCGTCAAGGTGTAACCGCTGTACGCATCTGATTCCTGATGTCTGGCGCCACACTGCATAGCTCCCCTACCGACATCGTGACTTGACTTTTCATAATACGATCGAATACTTGCTTAAATTTTTCTATGTCGTAGATTGGTGCCGTTGGTCGGTAGCCTCCTGCTGGCTTGTCTGGCGCCCCAAAGTTTCGATTGATGGGCGGAGCGTAGTTACCGGCAAGTCCTGAATACAGGTGTAGTGGCGGTTCCGTGCTAGCTGATGCTTTGGCCGTATCAGGTGTGTCGTCGTTGATGCTGGGATTCAAAGGCTTTGCTGGTGCTGGATCTGACGTAGCGCCTGAGGGTCTATAGTCTTTCAACGGTTGCTTGCTCTTTTTAATCTCAACACCATCGAAAACCTGATTCTTTAGCGACTTTAGCTCCCTTTCCAATGTCTCGATCCTCTCCTCTCGTGATAACGTTGGTCGCTTGCTAACAGCGTTAAGCTGGAGTACTTCATGGATTAACGCCTGTTGTGGAGTTGTCTCTGCCTCCGTCGCGGCCGTACTGTTAAGGTTGCCCGTTGCTAAGTTCCCAGAGTTACGTTGGTGCCATTCATCAATTCGTCCCTGGAAAGTTTGATGCTCGGGATAGAGAGGAATGTTAGCGCCAGAGGGTAGGACTATTTTACCGTCCGTGCCTCAGCGCGCTCTTCCTTGGTGTAGATATTGTTCGAGGATAGTGCAGTGACCGCGAGTCATCGTATGCCCTGCCTCACCACAGAAGTGACAAGGGCCAGATTGCATATTACCTCGTGGCACATTAAGGCTAGTCGAGATTAATGTTTCCAATTTGCTCATAACGTTTGCTACGGCCGTGTTGACTGCGTTTTCTAGATCCTCCTTCTTGACAAAGCCTCCCTGGTTGTTAGTTGCGCTAGGTGCTGGCGCCGCAACAGGTGGCGCCTTTCCTCCGTTATTAGTACTAGAGAGTCACTGGAAGGGGATGCCAGTATCCGTGCCTTTCAGTATCCATTTACCTGCTTCAAAAACGTCTTCTATATCGTAGAGTTCCTCAGGGTGGTGGTCGGACTTAAGAATTTCTAAGCGATGAGCTATACAAGTCCATAGTGATGTTGGAATGCCTTGTTGAAACAAGTGCCGTTCCTCGTTCCTGTAGAGTTTGCCGTTCTGTACTAGCCATCTTGCAATTCGCTGGAAATCTCGATAATAAGTAGATAGCGTGCCTAGCGTATAAATGCCTGTTGCAAAGGTATCCTGTACCAGTTTCTGGATTTCAAGGACGGTATAGCGCGTGGATTCTTCAGCGTCCGGGTACAGTTTAATGATCGCCTTTTTCCATTCCTCATAGGTAAACAACCTTGGCACCACATCTTGTGTTAATCCTTGAAACTCATCCAGTCCTGTCCAGGATTCCGTGGTATCATAGGAAACATATCTGGCGGCATATTCTTTCATTTGTGTATTGTCGGTGACTCGGCAGTCACGTAATAAATATTCCAATTCTCGGAAATACTGTGTTAGCTCGCAGGGTTTCATCTCGTCCCATTTTGGCGACGAGAAGTGGTTTCTTGGCGGCATGCGTGGTGTGTTTGCCTGTTCCATGTTAGCTGGCATCGACGTCGTGGTAGGAATAGTGGTGTTAGTGGTAGTTTCGCTTGGCGTAGTCGTAGTCGGTACTGGCTCGGGTAATTCGGAGTCGCTAGGTTCTGGTGATAATGACCTAGACAGCTCTTCCAAAGGAGTAAGCGGTGTATAGTTTTCACCTGCTAAGTATTCGAATGGTCGGGAAAACGGGAAGAAGCTTTCAGCCAAGCTATCTGGAGCGGCTTCAAGTTCCTGATCTAAAGTCTGCCTCGGTAGTGCGCCTGGTAAGTGTGGTGACTCAGTTAATGTTTGTTCAAACACGCTCTCCAATAGGAGGTGGCGCTGTCGCTGGGCTCGAGTTTCCGGCGGAATTCTGCCTTAATAGAACCCCTCGCGGTGGGCTCCAAAATGATGACGCCAACTGTGGTTGGGTGCGCTGGACATATACGCAGTACAACGCCGTCTTCAGCGCCTGGCGTACGGGTTTGTGAGGAGTCCCGGCAGGGTCCCGGTGTGCTCGAGCAGAGGTAATAGGGCGATGCGCTAGACAATAGCGCCTCGGGTGCTACCTAGCAAGTGGTAAGCGTCGTAGTTTTTGAGGAGTTATAGAGAAATAAACGAATAGCACAGCGTAGCATGCCCGTAGGTGGCACCGTAAATGACGAAGACGAGATAGACAAAGCTAGCGCCGAACTTGGTGACAAAGCCAGGCAGTGCTAGCGCGATTTGAACGCTAAGTATAACTGGGTGTTCAAGAGGTTACGATTCGTTGTTATATACATGGCAAGTAGCTAGTTTTTATACTATGCGCTACATTATTTCCAAAATAAGTCCATTGACGGCGCTACCAATTAGTGCCTCTCTTCGTGACTGTAGCTAACGGCCACCTGTCAACGGCAACCTGCAGCACATGGGTGACGGCGACCAACGGCGACTCAAAAACTACTTAGAAGTGGTACGAGTTTGCTCACTTTTTGATGTAATTTAATTGGCCATGCCATCCCGGGGTATGGTCGGGGAATCCTCAACAGACGCCGTGAGCGCTAATTCCGGCGCTAAATAGTGTACCATCTTTTGATAGATTTAAATGTCGGGTCTGCGTGTATCCTGTCTCGTCATCATTGATTCTTTTAGACTTCTGATTGAGGTGCCTCGGTGATTGACAGCGCCAATTGCTAACTCCTTTCAGTACTGATCGGGGTTTGGTCAGAGTCACCTTCCGCCGTTGTGCTAGCGCTATGAGTTCTGAGTTTTCTTGGTCTTCAAAGTAACTGAGTGGAGGGCGCTGAGGGGCTGATACTGGTGATTGAGATGAATGGATAAGTCTTGCCATAGAGTGCCCGCGCTAGGGCTGCTCTGTACCCAATGCTGGTCGCTAGAGTCTCTAGTGTGTCAAGTGTTGGTCGGCCTATAATGTCCCTTGATGCGCTCAGTCCAAGTAGAAGCCTATCACTGACCGTAAATGAAATCTCGAGCATAAGGGAGACTGAAGAAAGGGGAGCAGGAAACTCTGGTCTATTGTTTGATTTACAAGTTGGTAAGTACTTTTATACTACAATGAGTTCACCGTCGCCAGTAGCTAATGACGCCAAAGTGCGGTAAACTAGAAATTTTTATAGGGGTAGCTCCAACGGTTTCAGATCCCTACCATCCATTCAAGACCCTTAGCGACGCCAGGTGGCAGATCGCGATGCTAAACCATCAATTCATCACCCTTCTGTCTGTCAGAGCACCTAAGCAATGTCAGGCGCCAAATCGAGACGCTAAGCAGTGTCAGACGCCAAGGTCAAACACCAAGCTGTCCGTCAGTTTTTGATAGATCATCAGGCTTCTCCCTAAGCGCTGTCGTCAGTGACTGATGCCATCTGTCAGTTGTCATTTTGTCTGCTGTCGGCGCTATCACTGATCGGATCTGCTTCTTGCCGTGCGCGGCCATCAAATATTGCCAAAATTGGTTAATTAGTGCACGCTAAGGTATTCTGAGCCTGTGCCGTGTTGCCGTAGCCTGCCGTTGATGCACTGATCCTGTATGGGGTCCTATCAACAGACCGGGCACAGACAAAAACCCAGCAAGCAGCAGAAGTAAACAACACATCCTCCGCTCCAAGAGCACCTCAGATGAGGGCCCCCTACCAAAAAACCACCTACACCATGGCCCGAACCAAACACCAGAGCGCCGGTAGCCATATGGAAGTGTCTACACCAAACCCCCGCACTCACAAAGAGTCAGAATCAGGAGACCTAGATGAAAACAACCCTGAACTCTGGTATGAAACAGTGGAGGGAGATGTCATAGTGAATGGCAAGGGATTCTGTAGGACAGCGACCCCACCAGGTGGGTGGCCGAAGATCTACCTAGCAGCGGACCCCAAATTTAACATAGCCACAGAAACCCTAAGCGAGTGGGAGGACATTGCCACACTCACAATCTGGACTAGACTCTACCGAGCTAAGTATGAGCAGACCGAAGTGGGGAAGATGAAAGTCGGAGACATAGTCAAAAATGTGATAAAAAACCTGGTATACATCGAACAGGACGAAAGCCTTGCAGTAATATTCCCAAAACAAGATCTCCCTCCAGGAGGGGAAAACCAATACCCCCACCCCTACCACCTCCTCGTTGTAGGCCTAGACATGCAACAAGCACATAGACTCCTAGACCTGGAGGTCGTGGCATCTCCAGAAGCGACAGTCTTCTTCCTACCACGCCATCCTCCGCGACACTCTTACAAACTCACAATGAAGGGCCTGACATACAACAACACACCAGGAGCCAAGGAACTGGTGGAGAAACTGGCAAAAAAGACTTTCTGGACGTCCCCCAAAATATGAGCGATCATAGAAAACCACGTGAACCTACCTACTGAAGAGGACATAGACAATATCCTCGACGTTTGAGCATCCTACTTGCCCATAAAACAGCATGTGAATACAATCCGCTGCTGGAACCTCTACTTCAAAAGTGACCCCAACCTAAGCAATGAGATATACAGAACCCTCCATAGAAAGATGAGAGCATGCACCTTCAAAACTCTCACCTTCAGGAAGGGATACACCCTGACAGGAGAGAATGAGCAACCATTGTGTACAGGCTGCAAGTCTGCGGACCATGACTCCTTCAATTGTCCTTTCTCAAGACTGCCGGGATGGCTTGGATACCGCCCAAATGGCCCCAGAGATGTAGCAGGGACGATGGACTTTCTTGATGAGGAAAGACACATTCGCTACCCCAACAAGCATGCTAGGGGAAGAGGCTACCCCAGACGTAAGAGAGGACAAGGGTTTAGAAGCAGGGGAACTGGGTACTCACAGAGAGGTTGGGGCCACGTGTAAATAACGAATCCTGTTCTACAACGAAAAATATATAGATCCCTGATGCAGTGCAAAAACCATACAAAATGAAATGTAAAAAATAAAAAAAAGAAGACCAAAAACCCACATAAAGCACAGCCCCCCCCTCTCCTTTATGGAGAAACCACATACAACAACAACAATACAACATGAAGGCAAGACACAAGGTAACAAATGATATAACTAACATAGGTAGACAAACACAGGCAAATGGTAACACCTCTCAGGCAAGGGGAGGGGTGCACGATGAAGCCGCCGGTCGACTCCCTGAGGATCCATGCCAGGGCGATGGAGGCGGGAGCCCAGAGCGGGCACCGGCTAGACAAGCCATGGCGAAAATAAACACCGCAGATGTTGCAACACAAGCAACTGACTCCTCAACAGTAGGGGACTCCAATAGGGGGGAAATGAACCAAAATGAACACATGGACGAAACCATGAGAATGACTATGGTAACTCACAACCCTGAAATGTATAGAGTCACCAAAAGTGACACAACCCAGGCTAGCCCAGGGAACTCCCCACAACTAGCCTCCCAGGATAGCACACCATCCCAAAATCCTGAACTGAGAAACAGCTCGCAAAGCAAAAACACCATGGATGAGCACCAAAATAGAGCAAGAAAGAAGCCCAGAAAGGGTGCACTGAAGATCGCAACACTAAACATAAAGGGAGCAGGGTCGACCTACACCAAACACAAATGGAATGAAATAAGTACCCTAATGATAGAAGAAAGGATAGACATCCTGGCAATCCAGGAAACTCACCTTACAGAAGACAGAAAAGAGAGACTAAACAAGACCTATGCAAAAAGACTCCACTTTATTACAACGCTGGACAAATCCACTCCGAACAAGATGGGGGTAGCGATTGTGCTCAATAAAAAAACAACCAAGTGGAAACAATTGAGTGCACAAATAGCTATACAGGGAAGGGCAATCATTGTATGAGTACCCTGGAGTCAAGAGATGATAGTCACATGCCTGGTGGTGTATGTGCCAAACAAACTGCTGCAAAACAAAGATTTCTGGAAACAGTTAGAAAGCCTATGGAAAACGAAAAGATGGGAAAAACCGACCTGCATGCTAGGGGACTTTAATGTAGTTGAAGATTCAGCAGACCAACTACCCCCACATAGCAACTCCCTGAACACAGTGAGCTCCCTGGTGAGCCTCAAGACACACCTAGGGGTGATAGACGGCTGGAGAAGGGAGAACCCTACAGAAATAAACTTCACCTTCAGAGTCAAAAACAGCCCGATACAATTGAGAATAGATTGAATTTATGTCAAAGAAGACCTTCTAAGGTACACACATGACTGGAAGATTAAACAAACTGGAATACTAACAGACCACTTGTTAACACATATGAGCCTGATAAACCCTTGGGCGCCACACCAGGGGGCAGGAAGATATGCCATGCCGCTCTACCTACTAGAACATAAACCGCTGGCTAACAAAATGCGTGAACATATCAAGAAATACTATGACAAAATGCAACTGGCTGCTACGACAAGAACATATGAGAACAACCCCCAGAAAATCCACAAGGAAATGAAGGAAGAACTGATACAGGTAATGAGACAATATGCAAGATGCCTATTCACAAAAATTGACCAGAACATCGTCAACTTAGAAGATGACAAAAACAAAGCACTAAACCACCCTGAGTGGAACAGCAAGCAGAGAAGCAGGGAAGCAGCCATACTTGATGACTGTATAAGGGACTTGAGAAGAAAGAAACTAACAAGAACCAGGGATAATACAGATGCAAAATTCTTCCTAGAGGGAGAAGTCATTTGAAAGCCCTGGATAAACGCAAACAAAAGCCCCGTCACCCATGACAAAATACCCACGCTACAGGATAAAAAAAGGACAGGTGGACCACTAGTCCGATGATCGGATGCCATGGCAAACCTGATGAAAGATTACCACGACACTCTACAAAGGGAAGACCTGATCGGAAGTAAGAGCAAGTACAAAAGAGACCTAAAGAAAGTGCTGTGCCATATTAAGATGAAGATTAAAGAGGAACACAAAGACCTCTTGGCAACAAAGATAACAAAAGAAGAAGTTCGGGAAGCTATAAGAAAACTGCCAAACGGCAAGGCAGCAGGACCAGACGGAATTCCACAGGAAGTGTGAAAGAATTTGTTGGGAACCCTGGAAAAAAGCAAAAACGAGGACAAACAAGACGCTGAGGAAAATACAGAAACCTACAATATAGCAGACTACCTCATGACACTGTACAACGATATTGAACAGCATGGGGTAGCTGACAACACAGACTTTGCAGAAGGATGGCTCTGCCCGATCTATAAAAAGGGTGACCGAACAGATGCTGGAAACTACAGGCCGATAACAGTCCTTAATACGGACTATAAAACTCTCACCAAGATACTTGCAGACAGACTAGCTGACATGAACCCAAGCATAATCCATCACGACCAAGCTGGCTTTATAAAAACTAGAAGAATTGAGGACCAGACTGAACTGGCAAACCTAGTGATAGTGTGGGGAGAAAGAAACAAAACAAACAGCATGATCATATGCTTGGACCAGGAAAAAGCGTATGACAAAATAAGACATAAATTTATATGGGCAAGCCTAAAAGCTTTTGGCTTCCCTAAGCACTTTATTAATATAGTAAAAGAGCTATACCGTGAGGCTGAAACGACAGTGATCTTAAACGGAGAGAAGAGTACACTCTATAGAGTAACCAGGGATGTAAGGCAGGGAGACCCGATATCTTGCCTGATCTTCAACATAGCGATAGAGTCACTGGCACAGATGCTTAGAGACTCACCCCTTGAAGGTTTAAGGATAGGAGAAGAAGCAGAACACCTGATAGTCAAACTATTTGCAGACGACACAACGGTATACCTATCAGAAAAAGATGACTTAAGAGATCTTCAAAACATACTGAAGACATGGTGTAAAGCCTCTGGGGGAAGTTCAACGTCCTGAAGACAGCAATAGTACCTGTGGGATCGGAAGCCTTCAGAGCCAACTTCATAACAACAAGAAAAACAGCTGGAATGCATATACCAGTGCCAGGTGAAATCAGAATAGCAAACAAAGGAGAGTCGACACGGCTACTGGGCTCCTTCATCAGAAACCATGTGGACAACCCCAGCGTGTGGGCACCTACGCTGGAACAGATAGCAAATGATCTGGCCAGGTGGAAAAAAGGACATCCCACAATTGACGGATGCCGCCTGATAATAGGGATGGTGGTAGGAGAAAGGACACAATACTGAACATGCATACAAGGCATGCCTCCGGACATAGAAAAGCGCCTTACCAAGATGATAAGAGATTTCATGTGGGGAGACACGGCCCACCCAGCAGTCGGGATGGACACTCTAAGCACCACAGTCGAACGGGGAGGAAAGAAGCTACTAAACATCAAAGCACGTAATGAAGCCATAGACCTAATGCAAGCTAAAAGATATCTAAACATGGGTGAATCCCACCCAACATGGGCAAAGCTGGCAGACTCCCTGATTAGAGCAAATATTAACAAAAAATGGGACGTAAAGGAAGAAGAGGCATACCAGAACGTGTTCCTCCAAACACTGACTGTGAACATGAGAGGGAATGGAGACAACCTCCCAAGATCTATAAGAGAAATGTTAAAGACCACAAAAAAATATAATGTAATCGTCTCATCCATCCAGCTAAAACTGAAGACGAGACTGGAACTACCAATCTGGCACCACACAGGCCTGGTTGGCATGAAAAACCTGGGGTACAATATGGCTTCAGCAAGATGCCAAAGGAAAAACCACAAGATAAAGACAGTCGGAGACCTTCTGGAACTTATCAAATGTACAAACACCTCCATAAACAGAGAGCACAAACCAAGGAAGAACTGCAGGTGTGATAGCTGCAAAAACCTAAGATCGGATGGTTGCAGGAACCCGCACAAGTGTGGGATAAATGCAAGAAAACTATTAAAGAAGTTGAAGGTCGAATGGGACCCCCTCAACCTAGAGAACGTTGGAATAGATCAAATAACGGAAGGGATAATAAAAGAAGTATGCCATGAAGACTCAATCCTCTTCAATAAAAACATTAATACCGGGGCGTCCCTCTGCAAGATCTTCTGAGTCTTTGTGCATGAAAAGGCAGATGACTCGAGTGACCTAGCAGCTGACCAAAGAACTACTCAGACTAATAACGAGAAGAGAATAGGACCACCTCAGTGGATAAAGATCTACACAGATAGATCCTGCCTAAACAACGGCTATGAAGATGCCCGTGCTGGAGCAGGAGTATGGTTCAGGGAGGACGACCCCCGTAACAAAGCAGTAGGGGTACCTATGGACCTAAACCAATCAAATAACACAGGAGAGGCACTGGCGGTGCTAGTGGCAGCGAGAAATGTAGACATAAATGACCATATTGAAATATTAACAGACTCAAAGCTAACCATCGAAAGCCTAACAAAAAACCTTGAGAAGTACGAAGATGAAGGCTGGATGGGAGTGGACAACAAAGAAATACTCAGGGCCACCGCATCGCATCTAAGGAAAAGGATAGGGCAAACTATCCTCACAAAAGTAAAAGGACACAGCGGCCTAAAAGGCAACGATGAAGCAGACAGACTGGCTAAAGAAGGGGCTCAAGCGTACCAAGGACCCCAGATAGACACATCCGCATCGAGAGGATACCACACAGAAGGAATGAAGCTCAGCAGGGCAATGCAGGCGCTCCTCTACCAAGGAATAATAGAGAGCAAACTCCCAACGGCAAGGTGAAGCACTACAATCAACCTAAATAGAGCAAGATGGGCAGTAAAAGAGATGAATGGAAACCTGCCAACCGACAAGACCTTATGGAACTCCCTAAGGGACAAAACGATCACGAAAGAAACCCATGCCTTCCTGTGAAAAGCGATGCACAGTGCCTACAAGATAGGTGAGTACTGGGAAAAGATACCTAATTATGAAGTCAGGAGCAGGTGCCATATTTGCGATACCACAGAGGATATGGAACATATCCTCACCGCATGCAGAGCGTCAGGCCAGGAAGTGATCTGGAGACTTATGGAGCAACTGTGCGATCATAGAAACATCAACTGGGAGACCCCAAGCATAGGTCTCATAATGGGCTGCGCACTGGCCAAACCAAAACTTAAGAACGGTAAATCGATGGAAGCAGTGAGCAGAATGTATAGAATAGTAGTATCAGAGTCCGCCTGCCTAATATGGAAACTACGGTGCGACTGGAAAATAGGACGGGAAGCAGACCCAGAGAAACTGCATATGACTGATGAAATAGTACATAGATGGATAAACACCCTCCTGAAGCAAATAAAACTGGACTGCCTAGCTTTGGATGCAGGGAGGTACGGCAACAGAGCCCTAGACGAGAAGATAATTACAAAAACCTGGGAGACAATAATACAGGAACATGTGAAGCCTCGATATGCGTGGAAATCGGCAGTAAGGGTTTTAGTGGGTATGGGAGTTGCCCGCCTGCCAGGGCGAAATAGATAAACATCAACCCGAGCCCACACGAAGTGCGTAACCTGCATTTCCCTTAGGTGGGCCGAGAACACAATCTGGAAGTCAGCACCAAGTAGTGCATATATAAGTCAACATTAAAATACACTTTCTAGTAACTAGGAGCTAACAACATGTAGATACGCCTAGTTACCCATAGAACCACCAAAAAAAAAAAAAAAAAAAAAAA
>QGOA01000918.1:0-14350 GCA_003313075.1 Termitomyces sp. MG16
CAGCAGGATGAATCACATGACAGTAAAAATGATATACTGATACCTTCACACATAGATAAAGACTTACGATGTATTAATCTAGGTACAGACAAATAGAGTTCCGTTTATACGTTTCTGAGGATTAAAAGACTTTCAACGTATCAATTTAGGTGTCTGGTCATACCAATGAACTCACTTCTATCTGTACCGTTCAACAATATTGACTGCTCATTTATCAATTCACTCACCAACCGCTGAATCTCACACTACATTAATATACACTGTCCATTAAACATGAAGATAGACTCTTTTTTTCACTTATGATAGCTACAGATGTTACAGTTCTGATTTAAAACGTGCATTCATTGGAAAATAGCAATAGTAGCGGCAAATCCAGCATCAAACCCGGACTTAAATGCCTCAACTCCAGGGACGACGCTAGACTGGTTGGCGTCAGTTGTTTGTGCAAAAAGACTCAGCAAAGGATATACCGCGAAGCAGCTTATAAATCCATCTGCCAATGCGTCGGCGGTTGTTTGCAGCATTGTAAGGTCCTGCAGAATAATGGGGACCGCGCCTGCGGCTTCAAAGCTCGGCTCCCGTGCGATGAAACCCGTCAATGCCTGCTGTATATTGGGACCCTGAGCTTCAACGAGATCAAGGATAGCAGAAGAATCGCTCTCGGAAAAAGGACAACTGGCAGTCTTTTACCAAATAATCATGAGGATCAAGGGATGCATATATCAAGATAGTCACCAACGTTGACGTCACTCGTGAGAGTAAGAATGACGTTGATCAGGTTAACGTTAGCATTGTGAACGGCCTATAATCAAGACAGGAGCTTATGTAACTATCTAGGCAGCTTTAGGAGATAAGGAGATAAGACCTGCCATAGCATCATCGAGTGTGCCATTGATGGGGAAGGCATCGACTGCAGCAACTTCGGCGTCCGCGACCGGTACAAGAACATTATTGATCTCGTTCTCAATTTCAGCAGGGGTGGTCTGAGCAAATAAGAGGACAGGAAAGGAGGCCAAGACAAAAAGACTCTTAAATTGCATAGTGGAAAGAAAGATTTGAGGGGAGAGTTTCGTGGTGGTCCGCAACGAAATTTGTGGCCCCTTTTAAGTCATGGACCAGATCATCATTACTCTACCTTCTTAATTTTCCCTTGCGATGGAGTTTCGGATAAGGCAATGTATTTCGATCATCATGGGTTTGCTACGTGACGACTCCATTTGTGAGAAGTCATCATGACCTGTTTCTAACAAGTGTTTCTCAAGAATTTTCTGCGATTTCCCGATGTGAGTGATACCTCAGAAATCAGTATTTTGACAGATTCAAATGTCAATACGCCTCGTCTGCCGCGGACCAATTCACTCTCGAATCTGCCAATTTTGAGAGCCAGTGATTCCACTCAGGCCTGGAGATTGATTCCATCTTCATTGCACTGAGAGTCTCAAAAGTAATTCCAGAAGTTCTTCCGATCATTGACAGGCAGACCGAAGGTTCTGCCTTCTGCACATGTAAATTCTCTTTATCACTTGCATTGGATTCATCGGAGAGATTCCTTGTCAAGCATATTAACTTCTACTTATAGCAATACATTTGAGGTCCCTTAAAACGTATAGCAAATACAATTTCACGACAGGGCTCCACAACTAAGCCCCTTCCGAACACAAATTCCTCCCCAGAGTGCTGAGTCATATCATGGTCAATTTCCATTTTTCCTCCGCGGAAATACTTGAAAAGAAGTTCTCTCATGATCACCTCACCATCATGCCCGTTAAATTATTGTCCTGAGAACATTATGTCCGTCCGAGACCAGCATCAACCCCGGCCAGATGCATGGCTTATCCTGGATTGTGACGGATGGGAATGGATATCTTCTCGTGGTGAGATTCTCAGCTGTATTATAGGACTTCGTCTGTGCTTTTGCTTGTATCTGAGGTGAAGAAAGGAAAAGGTATTCCCTGGATCCTTGGTCCTTGGTGATTGTACGGCACTTTTTTCAGAATGATAGGGATAAAGATATCTTCTCGTGGGTGAGATTCTCAGCTGTATTTTAGGACTTCGTCTGTGCTTTTGCCTGTGTCTGGGGTGAAGAAAGGAAAAAGTATTCCCTTGATCCTTGGTCCCTGCTTCTAGGCTTGGTGATTGTACGGCATTTCTTTTAGAACCCGCATCCTGATTCAGAGAAAGAGAGCTCCGGTGTGGACAGGGATTCCACGGAGGGCTTGGAGACTCTCCCTGTCGTGTAAGTTGATTCTTTTTGTTATTCTCACAGTCTCTCCAGGTCCTCGGTCGCCTACTGATAACTCTGACCCACACCTATACCCTCCGACCTACACAACACCAGGTCACTGCCTCGCAACAATTCTGCAAACGGGCGGGATCGTTTCGCGGGAACACAACCTAGATACATATTATGTGTAAGAATAGTTGGGCAATATAACTGTTTAAGAAGGAGGTAGACCTGGGTCAGGCGAGTTCGAGTTCGTTGAATCGTGCAACAGGTCCTTCTCCTCCCTCGTCTCTCAAGCGAGTTCTAAAAAAAAAGGTTAGTGATGCAAAGACCAAGGATCACAGGCACGAGCAGAGGCCTAAAATAAGGCTGCGCAATCCACCAGGGCAAACCGTCCAATCCCGTCTTCTCGTCCACCCTCACGAGCTCCTCAAGGGCTATCCTACGAACCTCTGTCGCAATCCCGGGTCTCTCTCGACAAACAGCGCATACGCATCCACCCACGTCCAGCTCCCCTCCCCTTCCTGATCTTCCTTGCCTTCTTTCTTGTGCACTTTCAACCGCCGTGGCACATCAACTCGCACCTTCCCGATCTGCTCTAGGAGATCGTGGCACCCCTCCCTCTCGAGCACGGGTCGAAGGAACTTGACGGCAGAGGGGGACGTGCGCGTGGGCTGCGAGCGGACGATGGAGAGGTATTCGAGTGCGAAGGTGGCGACGGTCGCGGGGGTGTGGAGTTCGTGGTGTTTTTGTCGAGTGGAGGTGCAGGCGGAGATCGATAAGGGCGAGGTGGAAGTGGAAGTGGGATTAGAGGTGGAAGATGAAAGGTCGCGGAACATTGTACAATACCCCCTTGACGCCGTCTGCGCCTGTCTCGTCGAGACATCGCTGTATGTCGGCTGCGAAGAGGACGTTGCCATTCGCGAAGACGGGGATGGAGACGGCGCGTTTGACGGCAGCGATGTGTGCATAGGATGCGAGGTCCTTGTGTCCGTATTAGCGTGTCTTTGTGTGCGGGGAGGGGAAAGGAGGAACTTGTGACGACCGTCACTGACGTTACTACCTTTACTACCTGGTGATTTACTTCTCTCTACCCTTATCACGTAGCCACAGCTCATATATAATAATAAAAAAATAAAGAAATAAAGATCGAAGAGGAGTACAAGTAATAAAAGAAAAAGGAAAATATAAGAGTCGGGGACCGGCGCATGCGCTGCTACGATACATAACCGTGCCACGGAATCGGAGTTGAAATGTCATAAAAGATCGTTCGACCTCTCAAAACTCATGCCCAATGTCCTCTACATCAGAGCCCTTTACGCAAATTCAGTCTCGTCTTCAGGAGGATCTGTACTTCTTGTGGAAGAGATCACACTTGAAGCTTTCTCAACGCACGAATTCTCCTCTTAAGGCACGCCTGCTCGACATAGTGGCTCTGTTTTTGGCCACTGGTGAATCAAATCCCACTCTCGCCACGTTCTGGCGGGAGAAAGAAGGCAAACTCTACATAGCAAAGAGTCCACCCTCTGACAGTCAAAATGATGCCATCGTTGCAAAAGCATTTTTTGACGACTTGGAACAGGCTCAGGGCTTCGAGAGTATGGTTCCCTTTCTTGCTACGTATAGCCAGGCCAGCGTCAATAGACGAATTCGTCATCTTCGCGAATCTCTGCGAATGGCACGCAACATTTTCGGCAAATCCGACGATACAGAAGACCCTGTCAATCGACTGAAGAATATCATTTTAACCTTCCAACCTCCATTTGCTTTCGATGATTCCGAAAACGCGATGAGCACTTTTAAGGAGCTTGTTATAATCTCCCGAAGAGTGCTAGATGCCCACGATCTTGCCTTTTCTCGTGGGTATCATGACGCACGTGCTTGTCGTCTGCAACGACACCTTGACAAAATGGCCCAATATCTCCGTGTCGGAGTCCTCATCAAATTCTGGAAGAAGCGCGGGAAACATATCGACGTCACCTGGGTTCCCGCTATTGAACTGGGTGGTAAAGCTCGTACACTGAAGATGGATATGAGTCGATACTCGACCGTGATTTCTGGGAAATTCGCTTCGAGTCCCGAAGAACTTAGAGCCCACGTAATGTGGGTTTCTGAGAGGATGAGATCCATCACAATCACTCCACACGTCCATGCAGAAGTTAGTTTGATTCTCTACGTATCTGAACAGGTTGGCTTGCAACATTTGCGGGATCGTTCAGAGCTGCTCATTGGGAGCAACAAGACCAGTTGTCTGGCATGTACATGTTGGAGGAGAGAGTTCAATTCTGCTCTTGGTACGAACTGGGAAACCACTTGTATCTATGGCGAAGATGCTGATAAGACGATCTGGAAAACCATCTTGAGCAACAGTGCACCACGCTTCGACTGGAGCATTCCTTACGTTGACAACGATCTGCCTCTACGTGGGATCGATCCAGGTACACTTCGTCGTTGCTACGAAGCTGTGCTCAACTGCGTCCAGAGCGAAGTGAAAGTATTGTTTCAAGAGCAGCTCGTCGCAGCCGATGAAAGAATTTCTTACATGAAGAGCATATCCGACTAGACATAAAATTAGACAGGCATGACGGACATCTTTTCTGCTCCTAGTAATTTTCATATATCTATAATTGAACTTTTACACCTTGTTAGTGTTGCGATCATACTGTAAGTATTCCTTGACCCATTGTTTCTATCACATTAAATCAAATTGTAATGTCCCAGAACATACAAGAATATATATTACTCTATCAATTGTCGGGCAGAAATGCACACCATGAGAAATGCACACCATGGGAGGTAGGCACACAACCCACGTTCGGAGATTGAGGAAGTCATGGAAAACTAAATTCACCACACAACAATACCAAGTCCTCAGTATACCCCGTTCCACCCCAGCAGTGCTTCAAGGAGCTGGATAACAACATAGTGAAGTATCTAGTGATATCCTGGTGTAAAGTAGATGGTCCTAGCAATGGTAAGCACTGTCAGTGCTCAAAAACCCCACACAAACCGCCAACGCGGATTATGGGGAGTACTACTACGCCTCCAGTGAAGGGGGTGGTATGTCGTGCCCTCCTACCCTTGACCGGGAAGAAGTGTAACGTTTTGCCTAAAATGAAAGACGTCGGAATTGCACTCGACGAACCACC
Source organism: Termitomyces sp. MG16 (assembly GCA_003313075.1). NCBI lineage: Eukaryota > Fungi > Basidiomycota > Agaricomycetes > Agaricales > Lyophyllaceae > Termitomyces > Termitomyces sp. MG16. The sequence continues at coordinate 5,374 of QGOA01000918.1, forward strand.
CATTAGAACATTGTTACTATAATGTGACCCATTACGCAGACTCTGGTACTTACTGCCAGTCATTTCTATAGCAAGAACCCAAACCACTACACAAAGGCATGGCCAGTGATGCAAAATGAGAGTTTTATTGGAGGGCTAGGGCACTAAGAGCTGACTGTGGAGAATGTGAGGGTGGCCACAAGAGGCAGGAGAGCTGGAAGAGCTAACTGGAGACAATTAAAAGCTGACCGTCAAGGAAGAACGCAACAAAACATGACTTGTTTATTTGGTTACAAACATGGCAATATCAATAGGGATGGGCTGCTGCAGTGCATGGCAATACCGAGGTCTACAGTAGAGTTTTGTCAATGACTGTTTATAAAATTGAATAGTCAAAAAGAGACCAATAGCACAATTACTAAAGCAGTTTTAGCTACTATTTATATGAAACTTGAGCTCAAATTTAAATGAGTTGAGCTTTTGAGTGAGTTTGTGTTGGGAGACATTCCAACAGTGGCTTAGTAGAATGTCTCCCAACAGTTTGAAGAGAGGGGTTTTTCAATGATTGAGGAAGTTGATCATATATATTAGTGTTTATCAACATAAATCTAAGAATTGGATAGTATGATATGTATTGATAAGTAGACAAATACAACATAGAGACTTAACTTCAAAGCCTTCAATTTTCATTATTGTCTCTGTAGGCATAGAAGATATTGACATCAATGACTTCTATACAGAAACAGATGTATCTCTCTACAATTATAGCTTCATATTTATTGCTTGTAAACAGAAACAGTTTGAGTACTACAACAAACTATGCTAAAAGTGAGAAATGAATCTGCTTCTTGTAGGTATTTTTTGGTGCTATATAAGCACAAGATATAATTTATATCCAAGATGATTAATTAAAGTTTCTCAGTTTCTAATAGCTCTCTAATTATTTATTTCAATATATTAAGTGTATCAGTTAATGTAAATAAGAGACTAAAATCATAACAGTTGACTCTTTAAATATGCATAAATAGAAGAAGTTATAGATTGACAACTCTCATGTACAATTTTTATTCAATGATGCTTAGCATCATAGCAGATTGACAACTAGGTATAAAATGCTAAAAGAAAGCAAATTTATAAACTCAATCAATATGTCAAAATGCAATTTCAGAACAGATTAATCAAACAATAAACTATTACAGAAGCAATATATAAACTACTGCTAGAGCATTAGCTTACATAAACTATTGATAGAGTATCAGCTGATGTAAACCGTTGCTGGAGCAACAGCTTATATAAGCACAATGAATACCAAAGACAATGTGGTTTAATTTTCCAAGATGAAAATAAATAAAGAGAACAGAAAAATGACTGCTAGAGCAAAAAAAAAAATTCACATAATTGTACAATTTTCATGCATGCTCCTCTTTCTAGGTACTAGATGTAATAAATTACAATAATAAACAAGGCATTTAACAACATGAAACAAATTACATATTCAAGAAAAAAACATATACACTTATTCAAAAAACATATATATATATGAAGAAAAAAAAAACAGAATCTCTCAACTTGGTAAAAAAAAACAATAATGCACTCAATACAGAAAAAGAACAACTTAAAATATAGATATATAGAAAATAAAAGTATAATCCTTTAACATAAAAAAATTGATTAATTACTCAGCAGAGATAGCAGAAAAGAGGAGCAACATAATAGCTGGTAAAAATAGCCAAAAGAGAGTAAATTTTGAGGACATGATAGTAATAGCCAGTAGTAATAGCTGGTAAAGATAGCTGAAAGGGAGCAAATATCAAAGATATAGCCTGTAGAGGAAGAGACACAGCAATGGCTGAGATCACATGAGGGGCACAAATTTTGGGGACACAATGTGTGCCAAAGCAGGTAGTAAAACCTTGGTCTACTAAAGTAGACCTCAGAACTAACTTGTAATTATGTAATTCTAATGTGATGCACTTTTTGCTGAATTTAACCTTTGACACCCCCACTCAGAGACAAGATGCAGAGTGACCAAAAAAAGATAACTAACCAAAGAGAAAGAAAGCCTCCCACTGAATTAAAGTCCCCCTCACATCATGATTGACCATCTCATATCACAGTATGGACAGTCCAACTGAAACAATGTCAAGTAAAATAGCTTAGCCTTATGGTCACACAGCAGAACTAGATTGGTGTTTGATTCTAGTACTATGTATGACAGTAAAATTGGCTGCCTTACCTAAGGCAGCCATACAGAATATGTACAATATGTAATAAATATAATTATTTACTGAAATAATTACATGAGTCCAATGGTCATTGACACAATGCCGTAGAGTCAAGCTTTACATCTACTGTTCATTACATGCCCTCCATCTAGACTGCTAGGCAGTCTACATATGGGCAAACAGGGTACAGTCCTCATGCAGCATAATAAAATAAAAAATCTTAAATGTTCAATAAGGTGGAGGCAGGTTGCCTCTATGGCTCAAGGTCCTTATCCATTTGTTCAAAAATACACCAGCCAACATTAACCAACAGTACAATTGACAAAAGGATGAACTGCCTATAACTTTATGCAGATGGCAGACATGCCAACTCACTAGCTAGATCAATCCTCATCTCAGTGTTGAGGCGACTGGCACAGCCAATGTTGAGGTGACTGGAGCCTGCAGATAGGAGTGAATATAGCTCATGGCAAGACTGGCACTGCCAAAGATCATGTTGGTTGGGGTTCAGCCCAACCAGGTAGTACAGCCCCCATTGGACGTAGTTGTGACCTTGTGAGTATTCATGTGTTAATAGTGCATGCAAACAGATCATATCATCAATGGTGGGATTTCTTCAGCCATTCCACTAGACAACAGCTGGCAGCTGGCCATATTGGTCAAGTCAACAATGATGTTTGTTGTCGACCTCATGGTACAAGTTGATTGAGGTGTTTGCTTCAAAGAAATGAGTTTTGTGGAAGACCATGCCAAAGGTATAGGCATGGTCAATCCATTTGATGGGAATGTGGTTTGCTATCAATGTATGCAATATATCTGTGTCCATGATGTTTACGGCAATGACATCCTCAAACTTGGGTAATGTGAGCTGGACAGATGTCCAGCTCATGGGTTGGAACAGACTCTTGGGATAAGCGGCATCATGGGCTGCAATGGCTTCATGATACAGCCTGAGATGCACAATGATCAAGGCCAGCAGCCTCGCAAAACATCTATGGGCTCATTCCAAGAGTGAGAGGGCTTGGGTGAGGGCATGACCCATTATTGTTCTCCAGTGGATGTGGTAGGCATAGTCTACTGCAATGCCCAACATCAAGTTTTGCATATCCAGATGGCAGAAGTACAAGATGTTCTGAGCTAGCTTGTTCAGTTCAAAGGTAAACTGGGTATCTTCAGAGTCAAAGCCAGTTAGTGTGAAAAACAGCTTCCTATTGTGGTCCTTCTACTGCAAGTAACCCTCAGAGGTTGGCATGACCACCAAGTTCATGTGGTGGGAGGACAGGTCAAGTGGGAGAGTAATGTGATCATACTCTGGTGTGCATGACAGAGCCATCATGTGGTCATGGAGGGAGGCATCAAAGTTATAGCTAATGTGCTAGAACTCATGCATCAGGTAATACACCTCTCTTCTTGTTGACACAGCCTTGAATTTGTTCTGCAAAAGCTCTCTGAGCTTTTGCAATTGCTGAGGATTCATTGGAAATCCTCAAGGTACTACCTTCCCAACCTCTGAGTTGGTCAGAGAATATTTTTCATCTCTTTATGCCTTGTGGTAAAGGGTGGCTACAGTGTGGTCTCCAACAAAGACAGTGTTGAAGATACAAGAGCAATAGAAGTGGCAGTCCAGCGCACCACCAAAGAACCAGTTGGATTGTTCAATAGACCTGCTGTCGATAAACACTCCCAGTCTGTCAGGAATTCTGCCTATGGCCTGCTCCACCCAGTCCAAGTTGACTTTTGCCTGCCATGCAGCCTCATGCTGGGTCCTGGGGTTGATCTTTTTATTTTTGTTTAACTGCAGTCTGTGGTTAACAGTGGTCTCTTCTTCTGATAGGGTTGACTCTGGATGCTCTCCATAATTGCTCTCATCACTCAGCTCTGCTAGTCTGAGTGATGCCAATGTAGGTAGCCAGCCTTCTACCTTGTCATCTGGCTGGATGTCATTCAACACAGGCATGGAGGTGTAGGAATCCAGTGGTGCCTCAAATTGCACCACTGGCATGAACAACATGGTGGAGCTATCAGCTCCAGTGGGAACTCCCTTTGCAAATGTGACCTCTGACAACACTACCTCACCTGCCTGCCTTGTGAGCCCTGCAGAATGGGCTGGAGCATGTGCTGATGAGGATAGTCCTTGTAAGCTGGCATCCACCTGCACAATAATGACGCCAACTGTGGTTGGGTGCGCTAGACGTATACACAGTACAACGCCGTCTCCAGCACTTGGTGTGCGTAGTTGTAAGGAGTCCTGACAGGGTCCTGGTGTGCTCGAGCGGAGGTAATAAAATGATGTGCTAAATTATAGCGCTTTGGGGGCTACCTGGCAGATGGTAAGTGTCGTAGTTTAAACAAAGACATTGAAGAAAAGACAAGTAGTGCAGCGTATTGTGCCTGTAGGTGGCACCGTAAACAATGAAGATGAGATAGACGAGGCTAGCACCTGACTTAGTGGCGAAGTCAAAGAAAGCTAGCACAATTTGAACGCTAAGTGTAACTGTGTGCTCAAGAGGTTACGATTCGTTGTTATATACATGTCAAGTAGCTATTTTATATACTATGCACTACTGTGTTTGCCAAGATACAAGTCTATCTGTGGTGCTACCTCCTAGCACCTCTCCTCATGGTTTCCTCTAATGGCAACCTGTCAACGGTGACCTTTTGCACATGGATGACGGCAACCAACGGCGTTATGACCCACGGCGACCAGCGGCGACTCTATATTGACTTGGAATTGTACAAGTCTGCTCACTTTTACTATAACTCCAATTGGCCAGGTTGTTCCGGGGTATGGTCAGAAAATCCTTGACAGACACTGTGAGCGCTAGTGTCAGCGCTACTCATTGTATCAGTTCCTGACAGGTCCAGATGTCAGATTTAAATATATCCAGTGCCGCCGTTATTGATCCTTTTAGACTTCTGATTGAAGTGCCTGCTGCTGGCTCCTTCTAGAAGTGATCGGGGTTTAGTTAGAGTCCTCTCCTGCCATTATGTTAGCGCTATTCGTTCTGAGCCTTCTTTGTCCTTGGGATAAGTAAATGGAGTGTGCTGAAGGCCTGGTAGCTAGTAGTTAGGGTAAATGGCTAAGTTCTGTAGTAGGTTGCCAGAGCTGGGGCTGCTCTATATTCCCAACTGGTTGCTAGAGTCTTCAGTATGTCAAGTGTCGGTTGGCCTATAATGTCCCTTGATGCGCTCAGTCTGAGTAGAAGCCTATCAACGAGTTCATTGTATAGGTCAGATGGGGTTGGAGTCAACTCTTCTACTTTCTTCTGATGCTGAGGTGTCTTCTGCACCTTAGCTACAACTCCTGCCTCTTGTGGCCTCTTGTCACATGCTGTGCTCTGGACTCCAAGGTGCTTTGCCTCAGCCTGCTCTTCCAGTGACACTGGCCACCTCTTCAGAGTGTTTGCAAAGGTTTTGATGGTATTCTTGTTACACTGTTGCAGCATAACAATCTTATCCAACAGCCCAGTTATCACCACCTAGGCAACAGAATCCTTCAAAAACAACAATTCTGGTGGCACTCTCTGTTCAGCAGATACCAAGCATCTCCACACCATCTCATTCTGTAGGTCTAAGATCTCAGAAGATGTCACCACCTCCTTTCCTTTTTCCTTCTCTGCATATGTCAGCCAACGTGGAGACAGAGCATGCTGAGGGGAGGGCAATTGTTGATGTGGCGGTGTTCGTGGTTGTGGCAGTGTTTGAGGTCATAGCTAACCTTGTGTTTGTGCTTGCAGTGCACCTTCATCTTGCTTATGCCCTATAAACTTGTGGGGCACTCCTCCTCTCGCTATTACATTTCTGGGAGGCAATCACCTCTGCTCCCATCTGTAAGCCTCTTGAGAAGGCAGTGTCCTATTTTGTTGTTATTGAAGTTGAGCAACCTTGGCTCATCCTGGCCCTGTGTGCAATGACTCCTTGTCGACTTCTATGGGCATTATCTGTGGCACTGTTAGTATGTTTTTATCCAAAAGGACTGTACTTGCACTCTGGGTCTGCATCTGCAGAAACTGCATTGGCATACCCCACATCACCTTTAGTTGTCCCATTTGTTGTCCAGGACTGTTTGGTCCTGAAAAGTAGGGCATTGGCATGAATTGCAGAAAGAATTGAGGCATCTGTCCAAACTGAAACGCCACACTCAGTGTTGTCATTGGTTGCGATTGAGGTTGTTGTTGTGGGGGCTGCTCCCCCCCTTCACCAGAACCCTGTGGGTTCTGGTTCCGAGGCTGTGAATGATTAGCTGTATCTTGATATGGGTATAACATGGCAAAAACGACAATGTGTAAGTCCCTCAGTAGGAAAAAAACAAGAAATTTCCCAGTCATCAGGTTATATAATCTGATCCAAATAATATTTCTGCATTCTTATCTGCACTATCTCATCAGATGAATGATTATCTCTATCTTATCTATCCAACTCTAACTGATCCAATCCAAATTAAATCTGCTCCCAGATCCAGATTCTGACTGATCCAATCTAGATCTTATCACAGTTATCAGACTAAGCACATGAGCGCTTAGCAAGCTGACTTGGGCGTTTCATGCCCTGCAGCTCTAAGTACCAATCCAAAGCTACCAGCTTGGCACATGTGTGGTATGACTCCCATGTTGTATCACCAGCACTCTATCATACCTCGATTTTGAGGTGTGTTCCTCCCTGCCACCAATGGCCCAGGATCTCTTCGACAAACCACTCCTGTTTGTCACTGGCCTCAAAATCATATGCCTTGGGTGTCATCCAATTAGGAAACATAACATCATTGTTTGTGTTATATTGCCTAAGTAACACCACATGAAACTTAGGCATGATCCAATGTGCTTGCAGAGCTGCAGACAGCTCTAGAACATAGTTCAATGTGCTTGGTTCCACAACCAAGACTCTGTATGGCCCAATGAATTTTGGGCACAACTTTCTCATCCTCCCTCTTGGAAGGTTCAGATTCTCAGTCGACAAGTATACTAACATTTCAGGCGTTAGCTCAGGATCATCACTCCACCTATTGTTCACATGTTGTGTCTATATGACACATGCTGCAATGATAGCATTGTGCATGTTGGCGAGATTCTCCAATGCTTTTCATGCTAAGTCCTTCACACCTTTGTGAATGACTCCATCCTTCTTAAGTTCTCAGATCATGGAGGGTATGTATCCTCCGTTGAGTTTGAACAGTGCATATTTTGTAGTCTTCAACATACTTGCATTAATCACAAACTCCATCAGAGGTATTCTATCTACCCAGTCGCATTGGTTTGGTCAGACCACCATATAGAATATCTGAGCAATACTCCTATTTGCTCACTCTGTCTGTTTATCTGTCTGCAGATAAAACAAGATTGACATGAGCAGTTTAGCTCCCAGGAGCTTGTACAGCTTCCACCACCAGTGAGACATGAACTTTGCATCTCTATTGCTCACAATTGAACTGGGAAGGCCGTGTAGCCTTACAATCTCCTTCAAGTATATCTAGGATAATTCTGACACAGTTGTGGTTGTGTGCACTGGTATCAGATGCACCATACTGGTCATGCAGTAAACTACCACCCAAAAGTAATTATAACCTTTGAATTCAGGGAATGGGCCAACAAAGTCCATTCCAATGGAGTCCCAAGACTTTGTTGGGATAGGCAGAGAATGCAACTTCCTGGCTGGTTTCTTATTGCTGGTCTTTGACCACTGGCAGGCCTCACAGGTCTGGCAAAATTTCATCACTTCCTTCTGCATTTGTGGCCACCAATACTACTGCCTCAGGTATTCCACTGTTTTGTTGGTTCCAAAGTGCCCAACAGTTTTGCAAGCTTGAGTAATGGTCTGAGAGATGATAGTGCAGTTGTGTAGTAAACATACCACTTTGCAACCTCAAACATTCATTATCCAGATCAGTCCTTTCTTATCCACACTAAATCATGGGTGAGCTGCTGCATTCTGCAGGATTTCAGCATAATATGCATCATGGTTGTAGTTCCTATGTACATCATGTAGGAACTCATTGCCTTGAGGCACAGGAGAGTCAGGATACTCTCCTGCAGATGACAACATGTCAGCAAGCATAATGTCTTGGCCATACAGTCCAAGGCCACTGCCTGTTGCATTGTGACTTAGCGTTACCATCATCTTTGACTGAGCCTGCTCTAGTTGCTCAGCCTCTAGATCTCAGGCTTCTTGCCGCTCTTGCAAGCATTGACTACATTGAAGCTCATTTGCTTGCATGGCCCAAAGCTCTACCACATGTTCTTTCACTTCTTTGTAGCAATGGTACAGTAGATCATCACCTTGGGGGTCAATACAAATATCTGCATTGACATAGTCATGCAATTCATGGTGTTCACCAGCTCTATCACTCTCAAATTATCTCGAGAGACAGTTGGTGACCTTGTTCAATTCTCCTTTGACATATGTAATGTCAAAGTTGTATCAGAACATATAGTCAATCCACCGGCATTGCCGGGAAGGCAGTGTTGCTTGAGTCTTGAAGAACTCAAGTGCTTTATGGTCTGTAATGATGTGGATCTTGTATCCCATCAATTTATCTTCCCATTTGAGGAGCACCTCAAGTATTGCCAGCGTTTCCAGCTCATGGACCACATAGTTCTGTTGTGCTAAAGTGAACTTCCTTGACATGAACCCTGCTGAATAGCAATTCCATCAGGAACTTCCCTGGCCATACATTGCTCCAACTCCAGTTTTTGAGGCATCACAGATGAGCCAAATTGGCTCATCATGCCTGGGGTTGATTGGCCAAATGTAACAGATTATACCTAGTTAATTAATTA
>QGOA01000922.1:0-22997 GCA_003313075.1 Termitomyces sp. MG16
TAGATCAAGTCCGCATCGTAAGGGCGTCGCTTTCCCGGAAAGCCCCCGATCCAGCGGAACCTGACACCATCACCATCATGGCCAAACTGTCCTGCAGGAAAGACGCAGTTGCAGGGACTGGCTGTCCCGCTGCTTCCAGTCTGCCCAACAGCACATCTGACCCAGCTACAATCTGCGCTTGTGGCGCAGGCTCCCCATATGGCTCTTCCATGGGCCGGTGCGCCCATGGTACTGACAGCGGCCCCGTCACCACACCCGCATACGTCGGATATGACACAGTTGGACATGACAACGATTCCTGATAGTAGCGCTTGTGGCACGTTAGCGCCCTTCGTCATTGACCTCCATTTCTTGCAAGTGGAGGGGTGTCTGATACGGAAGCGGCTCATCACGGCCTGGATAGGCCACCGCTGACTGAAACTGGCTTGCCACTGGATATGGCGGCTGCCTCAGGTACTGAGTTGACATTTGTATATTTGGGGGTCTCCCCCCTCCACTAGAGCCTTGCCGGCTCTGATCACTATTTTGCGGCCCCCAATAGGCCATTTTTGCTAGATACGTAGACTACATGTATTGGGACTTGAGAAAAGAAAGAAAAAAAACAATCTCCCAACTCCGCTAGTGGTGTAAACAACCACAAATACACGCCACCCGGCCTCTCACCGGCAATCATAGTCACATAAACAGTCACAAACAGCAGCCACAATTAGTAGCCACCTGGTTATTCACCGGCTATCAAAGTGGACTTCGTCCACATTCCACCACCCCACGCGCATTATGCGTGTTTTGCTAGCTGTTGAGGGCGTTTCACGCCCTGCAACTCTAGGTACCTGTCCATTGCTGCAAGGTCTTTGCAGTTCACTAGCGGTTCCCAGGTAGTATCACCTAGGCTCCACCTCACCTTGAATTCGAGGCTTCCCTTTGTCCACCGATGACCTATGAGGTCATCTACGAACCACTCCTGGTCATTGCCAGTTCCAAAGTCATACGGCTCCGGAGTTGCACGATTAGAAAATAGCACATCACTACTGGCCATATACGGTTGCAATAGCGACATATGAAACTTGGGCACTATTCTGCACGCTTGCAGCGTCTGGGGTAGTTCCAGCACGTAGTTAGACGTGCTCGGCTCCGCCTCAAGGACCTTATATGGTCCAATCCATTTCGGACACAGCTTGCTCGCCCTGCCTTTCGGCAGGTTCAAGTTCTTCATTGAAAGGTACACTAGGCTCCCTTTCTCGATGTCCGGCTCATCACATCTGCGATTATTTGCATGTTTGGTTTGCCATACACGCAATTCTATAATCGCGTCATGGGCATCTGCCAGATTCCTTAGCGCGTTGCGCGCAAACTGCTTGACTCCCACATGAATAACTTCGTCCGTACAAAGTTCACGAATCATGGATGGCATGTAGCCATTGTTGAGTTCAAAGGGTGAGTACCCTGTGGTTTCCGATATACTCGTGTTTATCGCGAATTCCACGAGTGGACATCTATCCACCCAGTCCTTCTGATCAGGACATACGAATGCTCGCAGTATTTGCACAATATTTCTATTTGCACGTTCAGTTTGACCATCCGTTTGTGGATGAAACGATGTCGACATAAGCAACTTTGCTCCTAGCAGCTTGTGCAACTCCTTCCACCATTTGGAAGTGAACTTAGCATCTCGATCGCTTATGATCGAGCTTGGCAATTCATAGAGGCGCACTATCTCCTTGAGATAGATCCACGACAAGTCCGACGCTGTCATGGTGGTTCTCACTGGAATAAGATGGACCATACTGGTCATTCTGCAGATCACTACCCAGAGGTAGTTAAAACCCTTCGACTCAGGGAACGGACCTATAAAGTCCATCCTGATCGAATCCCAGGGTTTGACCGGTATGGGTAGCGAGTGAAGCTTTCCCGGTGGCTTCAAGGTCGATACTTTCGACTGTTGACATAGCTCGCATGTCGAGCAAAATTGGCTCATCTCTTTGGCCATTTGCGGCCACCAGTACCAGCGTCGCACATAGTCCAGCGTTTTCTGAGTTCCGAAGTGGCCCACTACTCTATGGGCCTGGTCCAGGATAGTCGTAATCAACGACCTCTCCCGGGGAATGCAGATGACTTTGGACTCCGTGGGTCTGGTAAGGTAGACGAGCTGCTGCTCCACCTTGAAGCGCAGATGCGCTTGGATATTGTTCAGGATCTCTACAAAGAGATTATCATCCTTGTATCCTTGCTGGATACGTGTGCGGAATTGCGCATTGCCTAAGTCGGCTGGTGCAGGTGTATGGTCCTGTGACTCCAGCACTTGCTGGAGCGTCATATCAGTACCTCTCGTAGGCACCTCTTGCCTCGTCTCTTCACTTGGCTGAGGGACTTCATGATCCACTAGCACCTGGGCTTCGATATCGTGAGTCTCTCGCTGTTTGTGCAGTCACTTACTGCGACGTGTTTCCTGCGCTCGCATGGCATGTACCTCGACCCTATGTTCCCTGATTTCATGGAATCGATGCAGAGGCAAATCCTCACCCTCTGGGTCAATACGTTTGTCTGCCTGGACATAGTCATGCGCGTCATGGACGTCATCTTGAGTATCACTCTCGAAATATTGAGACAGGCAATCCGCCACTTTGTTCAATTCACCTTTTACATAGGTGATGTTGAACTGGTACTGCGACATGTAGTGATCCAGCGACGTTGTCACGGAGACAGGTGCACCTGAGTCTTGAAGAACTCTAGTGCTTTGTGATCCATGATAATATGGATCTTATATCCCATCAGTTTATCCTCCCACTTTAGGAGGGCTTCCAGGATTGCGAGTGTTTCTAACTCATGCACAGCATAATTCTGCTGAGCAGCAGTGAATTTACGGGACATAAATCCCGCTGGTCAGCAAGTCTGCCATGTTTTATCCTGGCCAAACATGGCCCCAACCCCAGTCTTCGACGCATCGCAAATGAGCCAGATGGGCTCGTCGATGCATGGGTCAATTGGCTGGATGACTGGCGTTTTTGCGCATATGCGCTTAATCATCTCAAAACACCGCTGATGCAGTGGTCTCCAATGAAACGGTGACCCATTCTGGGTCATGGCCATAAGTGGCCCAGTGTATGCAGTGATGTCTGGCAAGAAATTGCCAATATAGTTCACCAGTCCGACAAATTGTTGGATATCATTATATGTGCGTGGAGTATGCCACTCTTGGATTCAGTCGAGCTTATCCGTATCCAGATGAATGCCCTTCTCGTCAATGACATGACCGAGACAATCTATACTCATTGCGTACAACTCGCACTTCTTCCATTTGAGATAGATGCTGGCTTTCCGTAGTCGTTCAAATACGACTCGTAGGTGCTGCTCATGCTCCTCACTGGAGTCAGAAAATATGAATATATCGTCTAAATAGACGTGCATAAACTTCCCGATTACATCTCGGAAGATTGAGGTCATTAACCTCTGAAATGTTGCCGGTGCATTACAATCACCAATCTGCATGATGTTACTCACAAACGTCCCCATCAGGGACGAGAACAGTGTCTTCGGTATATCCTCTTCATGGATGCAAACCTGTTTGTACGTGTCTGTGAGGTCGATTTTCGACCGATACTTTGCTGTCGCGACATCTTCTCGTATCACTTCCTGATCTGGAAGAGGTGTTACATCCTTGACGGTATTATCATTGCGCTGTCACGCATCCAATGCAGTCCGTAACGTTCCATCCTTCTTGGGGATACAAAGCAATGGTGCAGCTTGCACCGCTGGTCATGGTTCCCACCACTTCGCGTTTATGTATCTATTTGTCTTTTCATGAAGTTGATCCTGAAGTGCTTGTGGGCAGCGAGGCAAATGATACTTGTACTGCTTGTTATCGTCAATGAGGTTGATCTCATGATTAACCTCCCACCACGGAGGAAGCTCTTCCTTCGTTCCATTGACGATATCAGCAAACTCCAATTGCCATTGCTGGCACAATCAAGGAATATCCTCCTCTGTAAGGCTCAAAGCCTTACCTTTTCCTTTGGCTACATGTGCTACACGCAGTTGAACCTTTGGTTCAAATCGCTCCTGTAAGGCACGTACGTGCTTCTCTGTGAGATCTCCCGGATTCAATCTTACAACCGGTTGCTTCCTCATCGTACTCGCTGACGACTGCACACTTCTCGCTTTCAGCAAAAATCCGTCAAATACAATATCCGATGTTTTGGAAATCTCGTCCTCTCGTGCGTGACGGTACACTTCTCCCATTTGGGTCGCTTGCCCACTTCCCATAGCCTGCGTCACCATTGATGCAACCAACTCATTCCACTCCCGTGGCATTCGTGGGTCATACGCCCATTGCACTCCTGGCCGAGGCACTGGTCCATCTATTAGCGACCTAGTGCTACCCACAGTTCCCATTGTACTGTATACCTTGTTCTTGACGAGGTCCTCAACCTTCACTCAAGAGCTAGTTGGCTGGCATTCCAGCAACTCCACCACACGTCTACCATGCTCATTCTTGCACTGTACAGCCTGTTTAGGCTTTCCATTGGTACACCCAATCACATCCGGGTGCTTCCCCTTCTTCAGAGTTCCTTGAAACTCTTCCTCAGACATCAGTATAGCTGGCAAATCTGCCGGCAGGCTTTTCAGTGGGGCCTGTTCGTCCTCCACCTCCTGTACAGTTGCTCTCCTGCGACCATCTAGTCAGTTGCGTTCATCACGCCGCTTTTCAGTTGCGCGATAGCGCCTCAAACGACCATCTGTATCGTTCAACACCACTTTCCCTGTCTTCAAAGGCGTACCATTCACAATGACCATGTTGTTCATGAAATCCAGTGACACCTTGTTCTTACGCATGAACAGCGTACCAATAATCATGTCATAGCGATCAAAATTTGCTATATCCACATATTCTTTCGTCGACGTTCCTGATGTCTCTATTCTCACCTCTGCACCAAACTGCACCATAGCGTGACTCCCCACAGTCCCCAGCTGGAGCATCAATGGCTCCTCCAGTTTATGAACGTGAATCGCGTTGACATGAGCAAACTGGGGCGTAATGCCCATAGTAGTACTCCCGGAGTCCCACAATGTCCATGCCGGATGTCCGTTGACATCAACATACGTGACCAGGCACTCCTTTTCTTCAGGAGTATAGCGTGGCCGCTGCAACTTATTAGTTGCCTTCTGCAGGGTTACGCGTCTCATTCGGATGCGCTGATCTCCACGGCACTCCGTCAGTGCAAACAGGTGTTCCTCCTCATCATCACGAGCATAGTAGTCGCTGTTGTACACATCCACTGCAACGTATTCGTCGCCATCAATCTGGATGCTCTTGGCGTCATCCACTTCCGACCCGTCAGCCTCTACGTGTGGCTCCTCCTCCGTGTCGCCAACAACCTCATCATCTTTGTCGTCACTGATGACATCACTCGGTGCTGCAGCTGTATGGGCCGCTCAGATGTGTGCCTTAGGAGGGGTGGGACACTCCTTAGCGAAATGCCCGCTCCTGCCACAGTTGTAGCACGCTGAGGGATCTCCGGCAGGCCTTCTCTGGGCCGCTCCTGGAGCCCCAGCGGTTTTGCCCGCTATATGCGGTACAGGCGCCACCACTTCTCTCGGTGCTACCTGATTCTGACCCAAAAAGGGTCGACTATCCTTTGCTGGCAATTGTCCAGCAGGCTTCAATCGAGGCCGTTGGCCTTCAGGGACTGTCTTACGAACAACAAATCGTGGATTGCGATTGTTCTCTATATCTGTCTGTTTGGCCAGGAAGGTTCCCACCTTCACTGCCTGACGGTTCACTGTTCCTCAGCGTGAACTACGCTGCTCATAATGGTTTGCAGTCCGTGTTGACTGCTCATAACGGATGGCATACGCCAAGAATTCGGTCACAGTATTGACCTCCGGAGACAAATTATTGTCGCGTATCAACGCTCTCCTCATGTCTGCGGATATTCCGTCCAGGAATGTCTCGTGGATAGTGTATTCGTCTGGATAGATGGCCATATTCTGTGCATGACCCACCAGGTCATCATAAAAGGTCTGGACGCCAGTCTTAGCATCATATACTGCCTTTCTAAAGGCATCACGAGCTTCCTGCATCGTAGCAGTGTTGACAAACCGATTATACAGTCCTATCAGGACCTCTTTAAATGTCCAGTGCAATTTGTCGCGATTAATGTGGAGAACATGGCGACAGAACCAATTCCGAGCCTCTCCTTCCATAAATTCATGTAGCACAAATATCCTCTCCTGGTACATGTCGTCTCCACCATAGCAGCAGGCTGCGAGGTGGTAGCACACGTCCATGGCCCAGTCCTCCAGTTGAGAGAACCTATGTCCCCCAGCATACGCACATATGTGCTTACCATCGGATTTATGGCCTAACCCCAGCAGAAAACTTAAATCTGACTCCAAGGGAGTCATTCACGAGATGAGTGAGGCAGTCATGCATATGATCCATATGGATCCGGACCACTTCATTCATTCCCGGCATAGTTTCACACAATTCATGAGGTGTGGGCATCGAAAATGCCCAAGGACTGCAAAACAGGTGTTCATTGGCTGTTTGTTCTGGCCGTGGGATGGGCTGTTGCCCTACTTGTGGCTCTGCTAGTTCTCCACCAGCCTCTCTGCCACTATCACAATGATTATTATCATCTCAATCATTATTTCTTTGATCACGACCTCCACCGTTGTTATTGCGACGACTTGGCTCCCTCTGTTCGTAGTGACCACTACTGTCGTCACTACCACCTGGATCTCTGTCTGGTTCAGCAGTCTGAGCCGCGAATTGTCACCGCATGTCATCGACAGGCGTTACACCCTCACGCCCTTCAAAGACTACCCCCTGGTCGTCAATGAACGACTCACCATGATTGCGCAAGTCCTGGTTGTGTATCCTCTGGTAATTGACGCGTTCATTCCAGTTGTCCACTAGGTGGACGCGTCGCACTATGCGTCATGGTCACGTTCGCTCCTTAAGAATGTGGACTTCGTCCACCTCTTCCTTGATTGTAACTTGCTTACGAGGTGTCTTAACCTCCTGCACTGCAAGTAGTGCCTCTGGCTCTGCCAGAGTCGTCATTACAGTCTCCACCTCAGACAATGCCTGCTGAGGCACTCCGCTAACAATGCGTTGATGGTTTGCGGCATTCTGACGCCGAACATAGTCTTGCTGAGACTCATTAGCCTGACGAGGCGCATTGAGCAATTCCATTGCATCCACAATTAATGGCGCTCGTCTGCGCACACTCATCTCACATTCTACTGAGTCGGCTGGAGTAGCCATTAAGACTGCTGACCCTTACGCTGCTTTGCGCTTAAGGTATTCCACCACTTTGAGTTCGAAGATGCACACAAACAATTCGATATATTCATTCGAATCTGCATGGGGTACATTGTGGCTCCTAGCAGCCAGCAACTGTAAGTGCTTCACTACATAAAGCTGCAGACACTTTTGCATCAACTCCTTCCGTCCAACACCAGCTGTAACTGGATAGACAAGGTCGAATGCGACCTTTTGCTTTCCTCATCATCTGAAGACTCCAACTCGGACTCTAAGTCCATAACTCTCCTGAGGCCGTCATGCCTCACTTGCAGCTGTTTGCCAGCCCGTCTGTGCAACTCTGGAATTTCAGGCGCTGGTGACGCCTTTTCCAACTGTATGACATTGTCGTCCTCCCTACTGACCACTATTGCTGGTCCTTGCTTCTGTCCTTGTGTCGTCAACAATGACAGTCCCAGTTCAGTGGCAGCATTGGCCACATATTCCAAATGCTGTTCCATTGGTGCAGTCCGGAATGGGGTGCTATGCGCAAATGCGCTGCCTTGTACCATTTCCAAGTACTGGGTAACGTCCGGTTGACCCTCAGAGGGAGCTGAAAAGCTCTCGGGCAATACCGGATATATTAGTGAAGGCATTTGGCTCGCTGGCAGCGACACTCCTGAGACCACGGATCTCTCTCCTGGGTTTCCACCAGGTCGTACAATGGACATCATCCGTGATACGGATAGCCCACCAGGCATTCCAAAGCTCACGCTGACATTGCGAGGGGTCTTTTCATCCCGCTTTGGCAGAGGTTGGTATGCTGACGCAGATTGCGTCTTCACAGCCTGAAGCACAGGTAAGTCACCTGCTTCTGCAGCTGGGAACGGAGGATCCGGATCAAGAGAGCCAGTCATGGAAGCACGTTTTCAGCATGATGCCAACAGAGAATCAAGAGGTTTTGATGAGAGTTGCCTAGTCGGTAACAAGCCTAGAGTCTAAAGCCGATAGCAGAAGATTTAAAAAAATGTAACCAGAGTTACGAGTTCGAACTATCTTGTGTGTATCACACAGTGCTAAATCAGACCGCAGTATCGGATTTGACTAGTACGTAGCGTGAAAACAAGATGTTGTCTTATATAATACTCTACTAATTGATTATAGCGTCGTTGATGCTAAGAACACGGATGACTCTGTTACACACTCTAATTTTCATATTTTTTCAACACTTTTCAGCAGTAGAAGATGGAAACACCTTATGAGAAGTATAAACAATGTCATGTGACCTTGTTTGTGATAATTTCACATGTTCAACTTCAATCAATCACCTTTTTGACACTCTACCACTATTATGCAACATATTTTTGCTGTCAATTGCTCTTTTATTGCTTCTCTCCTCAATGAGAGGTATTCTCAGTGTGAAATCCAAACAAAAACTGGCCTGAGGAAGGGCACTGTAGGGAGAATCAGCAAAAAACTGGAGAGCAACAAAGAGAATCATCTTTGACTTTGTTGCTCTTTCTGACTCAAAATAGGTGTATAGTGCAGCTGTTATACAATAATATACTCTGTTACTGATAAGTAATGACGGTTTGGGCGAGATCCTTTTTGGATTGCTCTGAACTCTTGCGCTAGCAACTTTGCAAGACATAGATGGACCTGGATGAAAAAGATGGTAGGTCAGCCACGATTCCCCATCTGAGTGTTAGAAGGCCACGACGCATCGCATGATGACAATGTGCGATCTCCATGAAAAGATAGCGTGGCTTCAGAGGTCACATTGAACATGAGGGAACCGACTCACCAGTGCCAATCCTACTTTCGGAAAGCAAGGGTGAGTCTTAAAATGGACTCATGTAAGGTAGGAATGGCCTGCAGGTAAGGCACAAGAATTTGTTCATGCTTGGATAAATAGCCGTAGAAGGTGTTGCTAGACCAGCAGCCAATTGCCTTCATGGCTTCAAAAGGGACGCCTCAAAGTAAGTATTCTAAAGTGGCTCCAATACGTAAGCTGTGGCCTTATAAAGGCTCCAAGTTAGCAGCTTTAGCTGCTGTGGTCAAGATTTCCAAGAATTTCTTTTTGGTTAAAGGGATCGACTTCTCTTTCTTGTCTCTGTATGCAAACAATGAGCCATTAGGTGGAGGATTGTTTACTCACAAGTGGTTTTCGAGGGCGCTCCTTGGATCCGATGAGTCGTTTTGAGCTGCCCAAGATACGTTTTCTCCGTGAACTGCCATTTTGGTCCTGGGGAGGTGAAAGGTGGTGGACTGGTTCCCTGCTTGGTCTGTGAAGAGGGAGACATCACACAGTTTGACATGTAAGGATGGGTCGAAAGACAACAAAGTTGGGATGGTAAACTCACCTAGACAGGCTGCAGAATAAAAGCAAGTCGTTGCGCATGCAAAAACAGTGACGTTTAAAGAGCTAGAGTTTGGAAGCAATATGCCTAGATGATTGTGCATAGCCCTCAAAAAGGCTGAGGTGCAAGGGCAGCGCTTTTTCTTTTTGGATGAGCTGGGAGCTAGTTTATCGGCACCCCTCATTAGAGTTTGCATTCTAGTCTCGTCTATGTCCCATTTGACATTATGGAGCGGGTGCCACGCTCTTATGCCTGCCACAAAATTCTCTATTGCAGATTTAAAATATGCACCTGCGGAGGCGGCAACAAAAGCTTCTAGCACTCCATGTGTAACGGGAGCCTGACGTTTCTCAGGGATTTCTCGGTAATCATAGAAAACATGAAAAAGGAGAAGACCAGTGCTATAGGTGACCTTTGTTGAGTCTGCTGCCGCAGCGCTCATCACCACAAAGATGTTGTCTGCTTCTTCATCAGAGAGGATTGATGCACTGCTATTCTCTGCTATGGCGTTGAGTGCTTTAGAGGGTCTCCATAACTTCAGTCTGTCCCATGCAGTGACATGAGGCCTCAAAGGAGAGATGCTGGGCTCTAGGCCTTTCTGGTATGGCATGGGTCTTTGACTGGGGAGACTCGGAGGTGGGGCAAGTCTAGGAGTGTTTAGCTTGTATTTTGTGGTGGTACTGGGTGAGCTTCCACCAGTCTTTGAATTGTTGTTGGCTGACCTCATGAGGAGACTTGCGTGGTACGTCGTCTACTTCTTTGCGTTCTTTGGAGTTAGAAAACTGGTTTAGTCTGGAACAACCATCGTTCCAACTGTAGGAGTCATTGAAGTTAATGACCTACTTGGCAATTGGGTGAGGAATTGGGATGGTGGGTAACAGGAGGTTTCTTGGAGGGTACTGGCCCCTGGAGGGACCGTCTGCAGGGTTGAACTCGCTGGGGACCCATAACAGGTGCAGATGCTGAGTTCGCGTTGTGAGCAAGTCTCATGAACTTGTTTAAAGACCTCGTTAATTCTTTTATTGCAGCTTCTTCCCATCCACCATCCTTCAATGATGCCAGTATTGTCTCCAAACACCTTATATCTCCCTGAGCTGCCTCACGTGCGGGCAATGGAGGTGACCAGGAAGTAAAACCCCACCACTTCAGCCCAGCCAATGTCTCGGCCATCATTCTTCTGGCCAGGAAGGAGCCGCCAGCCTTGCCATTGCTGACCAATAGTAATTCCGATACCGGTTGAGGAGCTGGCATCTGAAAAGGCCTGTATGTTGATGTAGGGTTCTGGCTCCAGAATTGGTCTCTCCAGCAGCTGACAAAGTACTCGCTTCCACCAGAGCAAGTCATCTGCTGTGCCTCTTGGCAGAGTTCTCGGCATGAAAGGACGGTTATTGAAGATTTCCATAAAGGCCTCCAAGCAGGTAAGGAAAGCCTGTCCTCTAGAAATGATGTAACAAGAGTGGAGAAGTTTTCTATAGAGTTTTTGGGCCTCTTCGAGAGTGTGTGTCTTGGACTTTTCCCAGTCTGCAATTGCTTGCAAATACTTGCCTCTCTTCTTTTTGGACATGCTGACGCAGCATCGTTGGATGTCCCAAATGAAACCAATGTAGAATACAGCATCTCTGAATGGGATGTCTTTCAACTTTTCCCAGGGTATGCCCAATTCTTTAGAGAGTGTGTTGAGGTCTTGCATAGCATAAGAATATTGAGAATTGATGTCAGATCTGGGAGAGGAGGAAGACAGATCAAGAACTGGAAAGGCCATGTCTTTGTTGTATTCCTCCAGATTGTCATCATGATCTTTCTTCTCATCAAACCAAATCCTTCCACCTCTGTGATGTCTTCCTCCTTCTTGGAGGATAGTGTCATGCCAAGTTTGTCGATCGGAACTTGTAGCTTTTAATCCTATCTCTTCAGATGCGGAAGAATATGTGGTCATCGACCTACTTAAACACTGGTCCTAGGCCGTTTGCCCGGAAAATGTGCATGCCAGCGTCCCCAACAATCCAGTAGCAGCCACAACCAGAGCCCAGCCCAAAACAATCCATAGTGTCAATAGCGAAAAAATCTGGGTCACATAGTTGAATGACCAGACCAGGCCACTGTGATGGAATAATGGGAATAGTTCTATATGCTTTTTTGACATCTCGGACAGCAGCTTGAGAACCAGGAGGCAGCTGCAAAATAAGGAGATAAATGCTGTTAAAAGTCCCTCAAGTACAGGGAAAACTGGCAGAGTCGATAGCGCTATTAATTGAGTGGGCAAGGCAAGACTTTGAGAAGGAGTGCGGGAAAGAGAGGTCTTGAATAAGGTGGAATTTCCCTGGTTTGTTTGGTTTAGAAATAATGCAGAGAGGGGAAGTCTGGAAAGGACCAATGATGTCCTCGACCTGTTGTTGGCTAAACGGTCCCAGGTATCGGCCTTTAGCAAACTCAACCTCTGCAATGCTATCGAACTCTGAGGCCAGGGCATTGATTGATGACTTGTTGGGAGAAGCAAAAGTATGTGATACACATGGTATTCCGGCATCAAAACCAAATTGCAGACATTGGGCCAGATCAGGGAAGAGATGAGCTGCATTTGCCCTATTGATCTCTCACTCCCAGATGGGAGGTTTGTAAGGAGATGCGAATTTAAAGCTTCTGTGCAAAAGAGCATTTTTGAGCTCCGTGATCTTTCTTCCCACAACCAGAGCACTCGTGTTTGTGGTCGTGCAACTGTATGGCGCAATCTCGAGGCTTCTGCCAGTCAGTACAAAGTTCTTTGCCCTCTGGGTTGATCAGTCTTCTGCTCTTGTTTTGGGAAACGTAGGCTCTTTGACCATTCCACAGATCTCGGACACTGCAGTGTCAGATGTTGTGGGTGTGGTGACCGAGACATACCATGCAGGCTGCATTGGTCAGACCAGAGGTGCCTGAGGATGAGCCTGTGTGGTGCAGAAAATACTCGCTGGATTTGCCACTTTTCTTATGCTTGGAGTTTCATAAATATGAAGAGTCACTGTCTCAAGAAGGGGAAGGGGAACATTTTCTCTTTCCCTTGCTGTTTGAAGCCAGTGACAATGCTTCATTTTTTAGAGCAGCAAGGTCTTATGCAAGGAATTAAGCAGCCATAAGGCGATATATAGCATGTGCGGGAATTAAAGCAGAATAAAGCCAATAGAGCGTCCATAATAAAGGATCACCAACCATTGTATTCCTGTGAAAGCAAAATAAAGCAAGGGAGGGAGCCAAGATAATGCGGGCATCCCGGTATAAGGCAAGTAATAAAGCAATTATAGCACCGCATGCCAATAGAGGCATAGCGAAATTAAGCGTGTTGTAAAAGCGAGTAAGGAAGATTAAGGCAGTGAGGTAGAGATGGAATGGCAATGAGAGATATTGATTAACATGAGCTCCAAGATTCAATTAAAAAAGAAGAGAACTCACCGCTCATTAGTGCACTCCGTTTAGAGTCATAAATTTGATCTTTTAATGTGCACAGAACCTTGTCGTCTATGAGGCCAATATCAAAAATCCCTACTTTTAAGAGGTTCTTGATCTGCCTGTGCCATTCTCTCCTGATCCAGGCTTGGTACAGAATCAGCACTTTCAAGCCCTTGGGCCCATCGTTATGCAACTTATGGTTAGTTAAATGAAAGAAAAACGCGTGCATGACGTCGATTATATTGATGGGCCAGTTTTCTTGAACTATGTGCTCAAGGAAATTAGTGGAGGCTACGTAGACCTGGTCCCAAGCAAGGTCCTCATCCTGCAAGGCTTTACCTTTTGAAGCCTTAAAGTTAATCACTGGCTTGAGGGAGAGGACGTCATCCTCTTTGGCCAGGGTGAAGATCTTGCTCAAGGACACTGACTCATTTTTTGTGGCTTCAGCTCTACCATCTGGAGTGAAGTAACTTAACTCAATATATTCACGCTCCCTCAATTTCTTTATAGCAAAGCGCATGGGAGGATATTTGATAACATTGGGAACAGGCATTTCTGCTACTAAATTCGGAGGCTTTTCCCTGATCTCAGGTGAGTGTTCTCTCGAATGCCTGGATGGAAGCATAACATCGTCCACCGCCTGCCCTGGCAGGTCTTCTCTGCTGGGGGGTTGGTTCACTCTGTCTGCAGCTTTTCTTTTTTCCTGCTCAGTTTCCCAGATAGCTTTCCTGTGCTCTAATGCCACTGACCACAGGTTGAGTAATGCATCAGCGGCTTGCTCATCAGACATTCCTTCTCTGCCATGAGCGAAGGCCTCTCTGGTGAATCTGTGGTCTTCTGTTCTGAAATCTGGGGCTACCTCAGAATGAGGATCAACCATGAGTGTAATCATGAATCAAAACACTTGGAGTGACTTAAGAAGAGAAAACTATGGTAAGAAAAATCAATTCTGAAATGGAACGAGTATTAGAGGACAGTGAAAAATTATGGTGAGTGGCCGTCACAGAGGAAAAGCTGATTCCTGTGACTGCACAGCCACTGCAGTCAAAGACCACACCCTGTCCCTCCCTCAAACCCTTGTGACATTCAGGCCAACCCTTCTAGAGGTCATCCTTCTAAGCTTACAACACATGACAAATAGTTTATTATTTGTCAAATTACTACTGGAAAGCTGGATAATGCTGTTTAAGCTACACAGTTCATTAATTCTGTTATCTCTAGTCCTGTTAATCCTTGAACAGTCAGAAATGCATTGAAGGAGGCAGGTTTTTACTCAGCAACAAAGAAGAAAGTTTCCATGCTCAAGGCTGCTTATTGTGCAAACCAGCTCAAATTTGTTCAGTATCATGAAAACTGGACAGTGAAGGATGAAAAAGAGTTTTGTAGAGTGATGAGACAAAGATTTATTAGATTGGATCAGATGAAAAGGTATATATGTGGAAAATTCCAAGAGAACCACTATCTGACCATACCACTACATCAACTATCAAGCATAAAGGAGGAAACAATTTAATGTAAGAAGATTTAAGCTTGATTAAGACAGAATTCTGAAGTTGAAACAAAATGAGATGAATATCAACTGTATTGATTGCCTGCAAATCAAGTCAGCTACAGAAGTTTTTAAGGAGAGAAGGGTTAAGAAGAAAATGAAAAGTAGAGGAAGTCTAAGACACATAAGTCTATAAATTACATATTGAAATAAAAAAAAAGAACAAGTTGAAGTTACAGAGAAAGTTGATGAGAGTAGGTTTAAATCAGAATTTGGGTAAACTTAGATGTTGTTAACAATAAAAAGATACAATAAACAAATAAAGAGATACAAATATAACTATTGAGCTTTTTGTAGATGTAGACAAAGAAAAGAAACTCAGACTTATATAAATTTAGACCTATATAAACAAAGAGAAATTCTGCAGACAGTCATGTAAAAAGTTATAAAGGACAAACAAATAAAAACAAACAAGTTGAAATTTTTGCAGACAGATTGTGAGTAGAAAGGCCTTGATCTATTCTTGACCTTAGAATAGGCATCATTGTAAGGGCAACCTCTGGAGGCTATGGCTCAGTCACACAGCTAGCAGAGAGATATTCAAAGTATATTAGAGTATATACTAATAATATCATAATAACTACTCACCTGACAGAGGAAGATCCAAAGAAAACAAGTCCAGGAAAACTTTAGACTTTGAAAGTCAGAAAGGCAAACTTTGGCTTATGTAAGCAGTTTGTATGTGGTGGCCACACTTGTCTGAATAATAGCTAAAGAACTAAAGCATCTCAAAGTATTAGAATCTGAACTAGTGGGACCTAGATAACATGGACACTCATAAGTATCTTAATCCTTAGTTTGTGTTATAACAACTGAGGGTGTCATCGTCATCTAATAGATACTGCAGTATATATACTCTCTGATTCTGCTTTGTCTTCATAGACATGATAAGTGTAATAAGTGTGATATAAGTGAAAGGGTGATTGTGCCTCTCTTTGATTGTGCACTTGCAATGTCCATTGTCTACAGATCTCAATACAAAGGTTAAAAGCAATACTAATAGATTAGTGTTGATTGAAAAAATAGGAACAATAAGTTGAAAGAATGACAGAAGAAATAAGAAATTGAATGAAAGGAAAATGAAGAAATGAGGAGTGAAAAAAAGAAGAAATAAAGAGTCTCCTGACAATCATATTTTATATGTAATTAGTGGTGCTGGTAGAACAAGAGGATAATACATTGCCTCCAATTATTTAGATACCAAAAGTAACTACAAAAATATTAGACCAAGAGTTCAAAGTAGAATCCCAATAGTCTGAGCCATTCACACTGACAGACTTCTTGATATGTGCAAGTGCACATTTAGCTGTAGTTTTTGTGCTAAAGCTCCAAATGTGACCTGAAGAAACTCTGTTTACTTAGCATCTATAACACTGAGAAAAATCTACGAATAGACAAAGCAGCTCTAGGAGTGCAATAGGCATCAGTTGATCTCTCTTCTATTTTTGAAGAAGAGGAAACTTCAGATAATGAGAAATAACAATAGTACCACTCCACTTTTACAATTCATTTTGGATTACTATGGAAAAGATTCTCTGATATCAGTAAGGATTTTACAAAAGCCTACTTGATGCTGCATGCACACAAACATGCAGTTGTTAGCAAATAGAGATAGTGCCCTTCTTTTGCCATATAGTAATAAATATATTTCATTTTTTCTAAATATTATTGACCTTGAGGCCCAGACTGAAACAATGTCAATAGCTTTCAGTTACACACAAAACCAGGTTGGTATACAACTTGAATACTATGTAGAATGCCAATAAAAAGCTACCTTATATAAAGTAGCATATTATATTAGAGTAGTTAATTAAGATAATAGAAAGCTAGCAGCTCTACTTGGATAAAACTGCTACATTACACAAAGGAATTGGACAAATAATGGGCACTCTGTTTGCAGATTCTTGTTGAACTAGATTTTTTGTCACATGTTTGCATCCCACTCACTGCCCCTACTTCATTCTATTTCACTCTGCTACTTCTTATTTTCTACTTGTAACACTACATAGTCCCTTGTAGTTAGCTTGAGTCTTAGTCTCTCTCAGGGGGGACTCAGAAATCCAATTTTCTCATGCAATATACCTGAGTTTCACCTATACTCATCTCACTAAAAATACTAGATGCAAACAACCTTACTTTTGCTCCACTCATGTACAAATTGAACATCTGAATTTTAACTAAGATTATAGGTGATTATCACATAGATTTCTGGATAGTCTATGTGTGGATGATTTCGCCCGTGGCTTCAGTCGGTAAGACCTAAGTACGTGAAGGCACAAATTGTATTTGGGCATATTAGTATTCTAATGACATTTTGTTGTGGCTGTTCTCATTTTTGGGGCAAGGAACCGCAGGTTCCTTCGCTCGAAACCTTGAATCTGCGGGGGGTCCAAGGTGAGTTGCAATTCTGTAATGTCAGGAGCTCCGCAACGCGTTGTGCGAGACACGGACCCCCCATAGAAGGAGCTTTACTCACCTACCTGATGGGCGGCAGTGTTATGCATGTGAACTCTTCCAGGGCTGGACCGTCTTGGATGTACGGTGCCAGGACGAGTGCATGTTTGCGCAGGTACAGCGCAAAAGCATCGCTACTCCAGTGCCCGATGTTCTTGACCACGTCCAGGGGCAGACCCCGCAAAAGGTACTCCAAGACCGACCCTACCCTGATGCCATGGAACCTGAGGGTTTGTAGTCCCAAGCCCACTGCTATTGCATTCAACCGTTTGGTGAATGCAGAGCAGGTCAGCGGACAACGCTTGTCCTTGTAAGAGTGTTCGAAAAGGTGGCCATTGTGACTGGGTTTGTTCACCCGGATGTGGTTCTCCAATGCCTCGACTGGATCACATGCACCATTTTGTCGTGCAAAGTACAAGTCCTCACCTTCACTCGCAGACTTGGTCTTTGGCACGAAGATGACTGTGACTTCGTTGCCGCCACGATCTCTCCCTAAGCGGACGTCCGTTGGTTTGACATGGATCAAGGGGTCGAAGGCTTTAATGTTTCTCATGGTGAGCTCTCCCAGCCTTGCCATCGACCAGAAAGCGACTTTTAGGCATGCATTTATCACGGCATCTAGAGGGTCGTTGAGGTCCAGCTTCTCTGATAGCCTTGTTATTAGTTCCGTCATGAATGGATCGCATTTCGTACGTCTTGACCCAGGGGGTGCCAATGCCGCTGCTCTGTCCAAGGCTGCTTGCACTTCTGCCTGTGTCATGTCCCACTTTTGGCTGTGCAGAGTGTGCCAGGCCTGGACTGCGTAAAGGTTGTTAGCAAGTGCGGATCCTGAATACAAGCCCACACATGCTGCAATGAAGGCTAGTATGAGTGATTGGTGTGCCGGGCAGCGCTCAGCCTCTGGCACACCTCTGTAGTCGCAGTAGGCGTGAAAAACTAATAAGCCTGATCCATATGAGCTTTGTGTGCCTCCCGCCCATGAGGCGGACTTCACCGTGATTACTCTTTCTACGTCGTCCAGTGTGAGACAGTTTGTGCCCTGTGTGACTGCGGCTGCTGGTCTCCATAGTAACAACCTGTCCGCTGCTCCACAGTGTGGACGCAAATGTGATGGGGCAATTCTCAGGTCCTCCTTGTAGGGGCGAGGTCTGGTGCCCGCCAGTGGTGATGGCAAAGGTGCCTGGAAGCGACTTACCCCATTACTCGTTCCACTCTCCAACGGTGCTTCTGTGCGCAAATGCCTGCTCATTAAAATGGGAATTGCTGAGCCGCTCCCAGGCACCAGAGCTGCTGCAAGCTGCCTCAAGGACCTGCTTGGCAGCTGGAGTATACCTGTGTTTGTCGAGGAGATGGAGTTCATCTGCGCTTGGGGGGCAGGTAGCATTGACGAGAAACCTCTTGAGGTTTGCTGGGAGCGGGACTTCTGGGAGGAGGAGATCCTGGGCTGGGTACTCATCTCAGGATGGGGCATCTGCTGGGTTGTGCTTGCTCAGGACATATGCTGTGTGTATGGTCCCTGCCGCATCCGATTGTTCAAGGAAGATATGCAGCCTCTTGAATACTTCATTGACTGCCGAGTTCCAGCTCCTACCATTCCACCAGCCCTCAACAACTCCGGTATTGTCACCGTAGACTCTGTAGTGGGGGCCTGGACCTGCCATGCTGATGATTGTATGGGAGAGTAGTTCGAAGCCGACTGCCTCAGCCCACTGGATGTCACGTTTCCCATCAAGGGTCGTCCAATCTGGGACAAGTCTCCAGGCATGCCAGCAGCCACCAACGACAATACCGATGCCAAACCCGGAGCTTGCATCTGAAAAGGCACCCAGATCCTGGACTGAGGCTGGAGCTGGGATCTGTCTGCGTGTGCCTGTCTTGAGAGTGTCTCGCCACCACTCCAGGTCATGCAAGAGACCTCTGGGGTTATGGTGTGGCACATGTGGGTGGTCACAACCTGTTGCGAGCATACTTTCCAGTTTAGTGAGGTATGCCCGTCTGCTAGGGTAGATGAGAGAAGCGTAAAGTAGCTTCCCATAGATTCTCTGCACATCTCTGAGCTGATGCATGGGAGAAGTGAACCACTCATCAATTGCTCGCAGATATTTTTCTGCTTTTTCTTCTCCGAGCCCCACAGTCCTATCTCCCAGATCCCAAGAGAGTCCGATGAAAGTGTTTTGCGTTGCAAACTCCCTAACTTTTTTCTTCTCTCAGGGGATTCTGAGCCTGTTTGAGACTTCGTCAATGTGGCCCATGGTATATGCAAACTCATCTTCTGATCCTTCTGACAGATCCCGGACAGGAAAAGAACAGTCTTCATCAAATTCTTCCACGGTCCCATCGTCAAAGACTTTTCCCCCATACCAGATCCGCCCACCGGCTTGATGCTGTCTCCGATGCTTAATGTCTGCATGCCAGCCTTGCCTTTTCTTATTATAGTCCCCCACATGCTCTCTTCTAACTCAGAAAAACATGTGGTCATCCACCCACCTTGTAATGGGGCCGATCCCAGATGCTCACATGATGTCCAGTGCTGCATCAGCTGGCTGGCCATAACTCCCTGCTGAAGGTGATGCACCAAAGCAGAGAAAAGTGTCCAAGCAGTATTTATTTTCACCGACACGTACCACTGTAGCAGACCACTGTGAAGGATGTAGTGGAATAGTCCGATATGCCTCTGAGACGTCTTGTACTGCTGCCTGTGAACCTGGTGGCAGCCTTGAGATGAGTAAGGCAACCAAACTGAAGGTCCCCCATGTGCAGGGAAATTGGTCAGGAAAGGTTTCAGCATTGATGGAGGAATTTGGAAAGGCTGGCGATGGTACTCGAGGAAAAGACATGTTCTGAATGAGTCTGAACTGTCCAGGTGTTGACTTTGGAATGACTGACAATGGTGATGTTTGAAATGGGCCAATAACTGCTTCCAGAGTTTGCCTGGAGCATGTGCCAATATAGCGTCCTTTCCTGATTTCCCCATCCACCATCCTCTCAAAGATCTCGGAAAACTCTGTGATGGACGTTGAGTTAGGCAGTGTCTGAGTCCGAATAATTGTGGGGAAATCAAAGATAAAACCACGCTTGAAACCCCCAACAATGTGGGGGTATTTTTTTGAGAGGCCAGCACGCTGCAGCTCCCTCTCCCAGGCCTCTGGTATGTAAGGGCAGATCTCAGAGAGCTCTCTGTGCTCGAGGGCAAGTCTGAGCTCTGTGGGCCTGAGCTCGGCAACCTGAGCAAAAATGTCTCTCGTCATGGGGTTGCTGGCAACCCTGTTCACGTTGCCAGTCGGAGCACACCCCTTGCCCATCCCGCATAACGAGAGAGCGATTGACTCACTCCACGATGGTTGAATGGTTGTCGTCCCAGATGCGTGTCCGTCTGCACTCAACAACATGGTGTGGGTCGCGGCTGAGGCACACGGCGCAGACGGCCAAAGTCTTTCCTGCGCCATTGCGAAAACCCTGCCTGCCTCTCATCTGGGGAGACCGACTCCTTCTGGGTGATCTGATACGAGGAGCTCCGTAGGTGTCATTGCCCCGGTGAAGAAGCCCTTCCCTGGAGCTCGAACTCCACCGCTGCTTGCAGCTTCTGTTTCGGAAACTCTTCAAGCGACGTGTACGTCCCCATGCAGCCTCCCTTGCCTCTAGCAGTGCAATTCTCTCCTGCTGTGAAGGGTGTGGCAACCCATCCGGTGCACCGTAAGTGTGTCGTGTATGTGGCATCTGGTAATACAAGCATCGTGGTGACACATTGTGGTGTGGCAAGCATTGTGGCAATCGATAAAATGGTACATCGATGTGTTGGGTGTGTGGCGTGCAGTGGCATGTCATGAGCGTGGCAAGTGTTTCGTCGATATGTGGCAGGTGGGGATGCCACAGGGCAGTGGCACACGTCAAGCGTCGCGACAAATAGTGCGTCATGCCGAGCATGTGGCAGTTTGGCAGCGTGTGGCATAAAAAGGTGTTCATGGATGAGGCAGCAATGTGTGGCATGGGTGGGTTATTGTCAGGTGGGAAAGAGAAAGCATTGCCCGGTCAGAACAGTTACTAAACAAGGACCATCAGACTCACCAGACTGTCCCGTTCCCGGTTCTTTCTGCATCTATCCTCTCTGTAGACTTCCTCTCTCGTTCTTGCAAGGATCGACTCATCTATGATGCTGATATCCCATACTCCCATGGGGGATCCTATCGCCTGGTGCCAGGTTCTCCTCTGTTCATCCTGATAGAGGAGGAGAGCTGCCGTATCGAGAGGATCCGGTGAGGCTCTATAAGGCTGTGACTGGAGCTTACCCCAGAAATTGGCAAGCATGGTGATCTGTTGCTCGGTCCACGCTGCTGCTTCCATCTCGAACAGTACCCGTCAGACTGCCATTGTGAAATCGTCCCAGGTTAAGAGCCTGTCTGGAACTACCGACTTTGAGTCTTTTGCTGCCGCTGCTGCTATCAGATCGACCTTGCCGTCTCTGCCTGCAACTGCCACCATCACATCCTTATCCACCGTTGTGTCATTCGACCTCGCATACCTGAGGCCAGCGTTGGTGAAGTACCATAGCTCGACGTATTGCCCTTTCTGGAGTTTCGAGGTCACGTACCTCAGTGGTATCTCAACTGGGAGCGCTGGGGGAGGGCGCATGGGAATCTCCAAGTACTTCAGCCTATTCTTCCTGAGCTCCTCGCCTGCGGCGGCCCTCTCCTTGTGTTCCCTGACCTCCATTTCTCTTTGTCTCTGGGCATCCTCATCGCGGGACCTCTCGACTTCTCTCTGTTCCTGCTCTCTCACCCTGGCGTTCCAGATCGCGCGTTCTGCCTGGTTCGTGACGGTCCAAACCTGGGTCATCATTGCGCATGCAGCTGCATCGTCCACGTCTTCGTGTGCTTCACACATGGCCGCCCTGGCCTCTGCGAAGGCCTCCGATGCGAAATCGGGGCATGAGAGCTCGTTTGGGTTACTATTCTGTAATTCCATTGTTTTTCTAGAGACTGTATACTAGTTTAGCGTGTTGACGCGAAAAAGTTCTCTTATCTTGGGTCTATGGGCGAATTGAGCAGCTCCCGCGATGGTGGCGAACACAGAAATTTGTGTTCGCCCCTGGTGCTGACTCATCACATAGACCCAATTCTCGGATCGCCCTCGTACCTCGGGCTCTCCGAGAAAGCCAATTATATGACTTTCACCAAGTGTTTCTCCAAAAGGTCTATGGAAATTTCCCAATTAGGCAATTCTACAAAATTTTCTAGAGAAATACTAGTGAGAAATCACATGACCTTTTTTTAACACATGTTTTTTCAGGACTGTAATTTCCTGGAGTGTAGAGGACAATATATGGTTGTATGATCAATGAAACACTCAGCACATTGGTTTTTCCAAACATGCCATCTTAAGGTTTTGGCAAAACAATGAAACTACCAAACAAATCTATTGTAGGTTTAGCTTGCATAATCAACAAGTGTTAAGTTAAACCACAATATCTAAATGCATTGATAATCACTAATTTAACTTGGCGTCAGGGTTAACAGCATCAAAGGGGGGACACAGTGCATCCCAAGACGCTAGGTACGTGTATGAGCAAGTATTCGGTATAACAAATGGAGAGACATCTTACACGGAGGATTAAATTGAGCGACATCTGACACGTCTTCTGCGAATACGATAGCGAGACCACTGGAGAGGCACTATATCCAGAACAAGCAGTGCCACAGATGTGATGAACATACCCCTGTAAATGCCAATCGATATGACTGTCCAGTTGTTTTGTGAATGGCAACTCAAGAAAACTTTATCAATCAACCCACCAATGGAAAATCCAAGGACCAGGGCTATTCGTCGTGAATCGAATGGTGACGTTGTCAGAACCTGAGCCAGTAGAAACAACATCACGTCGAACCTGTGGGACGGTGGGTTCAGGACTTGTAAAATCGAGGTGTCATACTAACAGGATTCGCAAAGTTGTAGGTTGAGTTCCCGGCACTTC
>QGOA01000929.1:0-27622 GCA_003313075.1 Termitomyces sp. MG16
GTCTTTTAAAAACCCTGCTCATGAAGTTGAGCTGCCACTGCTTTTTTTATTTCATTGGTCATCTCTCTCATCTCCACTATCTTAATCATCTTTAGTGAGTGACAGTTTCTAGTAATGTGACCAATCTTGCCACAGTTGTAGCAAGTAAGGGGTCCTCTTTTACAAGTTCTATCAATGTCCATAGCATTTGGGTTGGTAGCAGAGCTTATTTGAGGACTAAGGGTAGTAGAGGTCTTGGCTGGTGTTACTGGTGAATGTGGAACATTAGACTGCCTGTTTGATCCTCTTATGGTATGTTGGAGTGTAATACTGTGACGAGTACCACAGCCACAACTAGCCACTGGCCACTGATGCTTTATCCTTTTGTACTATCACCTCCTTTATGCTATCACTCTGCTTTGTCCTAACCTACATATAATGACCATCTATAATATGCACTACTCTCAGTTTGTTGACATGTACTGAGGGTATGTCCACTTAGATTACACCAGCTACATTCATACATACTGACCAAAAATACCTAGACTTGACTTATGTGTTAATTACTAGGTATCTACCAATACAGTTTGTTGACATGCACTGAGAACTTGACTTACATGTTAATTACTAGGTTGCTAGATGTGCATAGATTCAAACATAGTGTGTTGTTCCTTCTCTGCTTTTTCAACTATAATTATAAACTGTCTCCACTGCCAGTCCAACAAATCTGCTTTATTTTGCCATTACTACAACATTTAAAGGAGGGGATTAGATTGGTAAATCTTCATTAGGAGGTTTTTTTTTTCCAATTCCAGCTTATATCAATCAAGTAGAGCTGCCTTGTTCCACCTTGTATTATATTTGAAGTTGTCAAACTTAGTATTATATTCATCCACTGCCTTGTCTTCTATAACCAGAGTTCAAATCCTAGCAGCTGCAGTTTCTTGAGGGGTTTAGTCACTAAAGTAGTCTTTGAAAGCAGCTTGGAATAGTACCCAAGTAGTGAGTGCTCACTCCTTCTTATCTTAAATAAGTTCTAACTGATTTTCTGCCTATTTGCTAGCTTTTTCTCCTTTTATGAGTGCTAATGCTGTTGCTACTTTGACTTAGTCTCTTGCCACCTCTGCTTGGGCAGCTACACCACGTGTCTCCATGATGGTCAGGGTTACTTGCAGACTACCAATACATACTTAAGCACAAACTAGGAAAGTCCATGCTAAAGCCAGATGCCTTATTATGGAGAGTGGATTACAAACAAGAAGTAGAAGACGACAACAGAGATGTCACCCTGATATTAGCAAATTATATTTTAGCTCTACACATTCAAAGTGCTGTCATAGTTTCTACTGAGGAGGATAGTATAATACAAATGTTAAAAGAATCAAGTGAAGCACCAATCAACAAAGATGAGAAGTTTGCCAATTGGGAAGAAAAAAATGGGCTGACATTTAGAAATGGGTTAGTAGTAGTGACAAATAACAACATTAAGAAAAAAATAGTAGAGTTATATTATAATTCAACTGTTGGTAGACATCCTGAAAGAAATAAGACAAAAAAACTGATATTGAGAAACTATTGGTGGTCTAAAATGACAGAGTATATAAATAAATATGTAGATGGTTGCAGAAAATGCCAACAAACAAAAATATTTCTGCAGAAACCAAGAGAATTCTTGTTTTCAAATACTATGCCCAAATTCCTATTTTAAATCATATCTGCCGATTTCATAACTGGCCTACCAGTATCAATGGGTCATGATGCAATAGGTAGTTGTTGACCAATTTAATAAATGTATATTCACAATCTCATATAATAAAGAGATTGATTCCAAAAAGGTGGCATGCCTTTTTAGAAACCATGTTTGGTGTCACGAAGGCCTACCCTACATGATGATTAGCAATTGAGGAGGAAAATTTGCATCAGATTTTACAAAAGAGCTATACAAATTAATGAGTATTAAATGTAATTTGTCAACTTTGCACTACTTGCAAGCTGATAGGCAAACTAAAAGAATTAACCAGGAAATTAAACAATATCTAAGACTTTTTGTCAACTACTATATGAACAATTAGGCAGAATAGCTTACCTTAGCTGAGTTTTGTTATAATAATTGTGTCTTGAGTTCAACAGGCAATTCTCTCTTTTTCATTACCAAAGGCTGCAAAGTCAACACTGAACTAGATCCAACTCTGACCATTTGAACTCCAGAGAGCCCAAATCACTTTGCAGCAAGAATGAAAAATATAAGGGAAGAGACGTAAGCTATGCTAAAAGGTGCTGCAAAAGATATGAAATAATTTTATAATCAAGATCATTCATAAAAAGAATTTGATATTGGAGATAAAGTTTGGCTTAATGCTGAACACATATTTATGAATAGACCAAAGAAGAAATTAGACTGGAAAAGTTTAGGACCTTTTAAAATAGTTAGAAAACACTTACCACATGCCTATCAATTATGTCTACCTATCTCTTAGTGCATGCATCTCATCTTTAACATATCTAAGGCTTCATCAATTCATATCAGACAAATTCAACTGACCTACACTGCAAATCACACTCTATATTAGAGGAGAAAACTAGGAGCCTGAGAAAATTATTGATTTCTGACTACACAATAGGAAACTTGAATATCTCATAACTTGGAAAGACCAAGCCTTCTCACACAACATATGGAAAAAGGAAAGCCAAATGCAAAATAAAACACTGTGTTTCATTGTAGATTTTTACCATAAAAACACTGTGACTGTATATAGGCTTACATTTTTAGAATATAAATCTTTATCTTTTGTTCCTATTCCTGACCTGCTTATAGATATAACATCTACTAAAAATGCTTGTTTGGAGCACTTGCCTTGAAAAGGAGGTAATATTAGGACTTGAGTAGTGCGTGTTTAGCTAAAACCCTATTTTATTCATGGACACTTATTATATTTCTATTTTATTTATAGATACTTATTATTTTGCTATTTACAGACATTCACATAGCGCTTGTGATTTTATTCATACAGAAAACTATCAAATTATTTTTTATTCTTAGAAAAAATGGACTACTTTAGCCACCTTAAATTAGTATAAAAAAAGCATGCATACAGTGAAAAAACTTAACTTTGATATTGTTTGTTTCTCAATTTTATTTACTAAGTTGAATCCTGACAGAAGTAAGGATGTTGAGAGACATTCTACTAAGCTACATGGCTTAGTGAAATGTTTTCCAACAAAGGAGCATTGTTAGAGGCCTTTGTACAGACAAGCAGGTATATTATAGGATTACCAAAACACCAATGGCTGTTTCTGATTTAATGCCATTGTTTTAGCAGATGTTGAGTCAGGAACAGTAAGGCACAAAATCTTATTCAGTCATGTTATATGCAAGAAGATTCCATTGTTTATCTATAGTCAGACCCCTTCTAACTCATATCCATATTCCTTGATCAACACTCAGAGCTATAGGTTATAAAAGGTTATGGTGATGATGCCCAAAGTTTGGTCAGTAACAAATATAGTTATAGTGTTACCGTACCAATTGCTTGCATTGGGCGTGCTATAAGTGATGTGAGGAGTCCCGGGCAGGTCCCAGAGAATGCGCCTATGAAAATGGGGAAAAGTCGGTAAGAGGGTCGGCAAGCGTAACGCGCTAAGGTAAAGCGCCTATGAAGGGTGCGGTAAGTGAACACGGCAACGTGAGTGGCAAGAGCGTGGTAAGCTTAGCGAAGTCTAAGCATTGTAAATGCCTGCCGTAGCTGCAAGGCGCGAATAGGTTGAAGGCTAGCGATAGTCTGCAACTGCCAATGAGCGCGACGTTGCCAACCGTAAATGAAATCTCGAGCGTAAGGGAGACTGAAGTAAGGGGAGCAGGAAACTCTTGTCTGTTGTTCTCTTTACAAGTCGGTAAGTACTTTTATACTACAATGAGTTCACCGTCGTTAGTGACCAACCATTGCCAAAGTGCGGTAAACTAGAAAATTTCATAGAGGTAGCTCCAACAGTTTCAGATCCCTACCGTCCATTCAAGAACCTTAGTGACGCCAGGCAGCAGATCGCGAAGCTAAACCATCAATCCATCACCCTTCTGTCTATCCAAAATGCTTAGCGATGTCAAGCACCAAATCGAGGCGCTAAGCGATGTCAGACGCCAAGGTCAAACGCCAAGCTGTCCATCAGTTTTTGATAGATCATCAGGCTTCTTGCTAAGCGCTGTTGTCAGTGACTGATGCCATCTGTCAGTTGTCATTCTGTCTGCCGTCGGTGCTATCACTGATCAGATCTGCTTCTTGCTGTGTGCGGCCGTCAAATATTGCCAAAATTGGTTAGTTAGTGTGCGCTAAGGTATCCTGAGCCTGTGCCATGTTGCCGTAGCCTGCCGTTGATGCGCTGATCCTGTATGGGGTTCTATCAATGGCTTATAAAGGAGACTTGAAAAAAAAATTGTTAAAAATCTGAATTTTTAGCTATTGTATGTGTATTGTACAAATATTCTAATATTTCTGAGGGAAACAGTCAGTGATCTGTGAAGAGACCATTTTTCAAGACTCCTCAAGACATATCTGCCTTTTGAATGACATCAAAATATGATCTACATCATGGGAAATTGGATCTTGCATCCTATCAGTGTAGCTTTTTATTAACAAAGCTGCTTAAAGAACTTCATGCCTTATAAGTTGAGCCTGAACCAGTATATTTTGCTAATATTATTATCTTCACCATTAATCTCTGCAGCTTCTTGGGCTTCCCATACTTCAAGTACAGTTTTGCAGATATCTGTATTGGTTACTTCTTCCATATGGTGAATTCCATCTACTGGATTAAGAAGAGCATTGAGTGACATTCTATTTTGAGAGTGAAGGATACCGGTTGATTGTAATTAATTAAGAATTTTTTCAATCTTTTTTTCCACATTTGCAATTAGATCAAGCTGATTGCTGTCTGCATTAAGAAGAGCTGTGAATAGTATGAGGGACTGGGCAGCAGGTTGATTGATATCAGAGAAGATACCTGCTTTGTACCAACAGTATCTGATAGTGATTGTATCTATCTCATTCCAAGCAGTTTTAGCTAGTTGCATAGCTTTCAATTGATTGATGTCATAAATTTCAGAAGGTGTGACACTAGAATTATATTGATCAATAGTACATTCAATGTATGAAGTGTGATAATATGTCTTGAAGCATTTAATGATGCTTTGATCCATAGGCTGGATATGTGCTGTAAAATTAAGTTCAAAATTTTTGACACAAATATTTCGAAGGCTTTCTGGAACAATGTGTTCCAAGAAGTTGTTTTGTAAAAGAAGAATCTTTTGGTTTTGAGCCTGAAGCTCATGATTGGCACTACGACTGTTATTGGCAGAGCCTCCAACCCCTATAAATCTCTCTGAAGCATATCTCTCTTCATTGTTTTGTCAATATGGCTGCTTGTCTGCATTGTGCTCTACCTTGCAATCATGATGTTCATTATTGTCAGGATGCTGCACAAGTACCATCCTATATTATTCTATATTCTTTCTGCAATATTGTTTGTTTTTAGCTAGCTGGCTTGGTTTTTGTTGAGACGCATGCTATGCATCATGAATGGTTAAACCCCACTTTCTACTCTTACTTTCTGACTTTCTGACTCTTTCTCTCTGTTTCTCTACTTCTCTGCCTTGTGCAGGCATCACATGAGTGCATAGAAGGTATGTTCTGTTAGAAATCAAGCAGAGACGCTGTCAGATCTAAGATCAATGTAAGTATGTTAATCCTCAGTCTCATAACAATCAACTATATTGCACTGTACTTAAAATCAATATAAGTACATTAATCTCTAAGAGTACAGTGAGTCTTCTATCGGAATAATAAATATGTTTTGAATACTCACTCTTAGTTTCATAATAATTAACTGAGGAGCTGTCCATGTAACATATCTTTATATACCTATACTACAAAACAATGGCCACTGTCTAGTCAGGATGACTAGTCAAAGCAGGAGTAGCCAGTCATGAGTATCTGTGGTAGCCTAGATATTTCTAATTTTAACATGTTCATATCACATCATGTCTTTCTATTGTTACTTCCTCTCTCTCTATCTTTGAATAAATGAATGAATTGTGTTTTTACCACTGGCAAGTCACTATGCAGGGTGAAGAGGCAGGGGTAGGCTCTAATGCATATCCTACTCCAAGAATTATAGATGTTTTATCTATGTGCAGCTGTGTTGATGACGCCCAAAGTTTGGTCAGTAACAAATGTGACTATAGTGTTACCGTACCAATTGCTTGCGTTGGGCATGCTAAAAGTAATGTGAGGAGTCCCGGGCAGGTCCCAGAGAACGCGCCTGTGAAAAAGGGGAAAAGTCAGTAACGGAGTCGGCAAGTGTAAAGTGCTAAGGTAAAGCACCTAGGAGGAAGCGGTAAGCGAACACGGCAAGGTCAATGGCAAGAATGCAGTATGCTTAGTGAGGTTTAAGCGTCGATAATGCCTGCCGTAGTTGCAAGGCGCGAGTGTGTCGAGTGTTGGCGAGCGTCTGTAACTGCCGATGAGTTCGACGTTGCCGACCGTAAATGAGATCTGAAGCGTAAGGGAGACCGAGGAAAGGGGAGCAGAAAACTCTGGTCTATTCTTCGATGGTGTATGTACAAGTCGGTAAGTACTTTTTATACTACAATGAGTTCGCCGTCGCCAGTGGCTAATGACGCCAG
This sequence comes from Termitomyces sp. MG16, assembly GCA_003313075.1. Classification (NCBI taxonomy): domain Eukaryota; kingdom Fungi; phylum Basidiomycota; class Agaricomycetes; order Agaricales; family Lyophyllaceae; genus Termitomyces; species Termitomyces sp. MG16. The sequence goes on from QGOA01000929.1 coordinate 6,656, forward strand.
AGTGCAGTAAACTGGAAAATTTCATAGGGGTAGCTCCAACCGTTTCAGATCCCTACCGTCCATTCAAGAGCCTTAGCAACGCCAGGCAACAGATCGCGGAGCTAAACCATTAGTCCATCACCCTTCTGTCTGTCCAAAAGGCTTAGCGGTGTCAGGCGCCAGATCAAGACGCTAAGCAATGTCAGACGCCAAGGTCAAACGCCAAGCTGTCCGTCAGTTTTTGATAGATCATCAGGCTTCTTCCTAAGCGCTGTCGTCAGTGACTGATGCCATCTGTCAGTTGTCATTCTTGCTGCCGTCGGCGCTATCACTGATCAGATCTGCTTCTTGCCGTGCACGGCCGTCAAATATCGCCAAAATTGGATAATTAGCGCGTGCTAAGGTATCCCGAGTCGGTGCCGCGCTGCCGTCGCCTGCCGTTGATGCGCTAATCCTGTATGGGGTCCTATCATCTCCCCCCAACTGAAAAATTGACTGTCCTCAGTCACCAAATAAGGCTACCGTTACCGCTTTTGTGACAAGTGGTCCGTGCATTCTTGAGATTTGGTTTATAGTCCTGGCGCATGAGTGTGGACTTTGTTTCTTCTCCTCATCTTTTCCTGGCGCTCAATTTAAATAAAATGTCTTTCCGCATTCCAACTCCGCCCCCTGTTCCCTCTCAGGCTGCCCAAGAAGCCGCCTACGCTTACATAGCAAAGGCCAACAATTTTATTTGACATATCGAGGGCGTTGGCGCCGAGGCGTCCCAAAAATTAGTGGTTGGCGTGATGAAGCTTTTGGAGCACTGGTATGAGGTGCGGGTCCTTGGCATTGGGTGGGATCACGAGATCAAGGTGCGGGAGTGGTGCCGGGCCCACTATGTGGATAATCATGGCGCAGAGTAGTTAGCGCCGTTTTCTCGTTTTGTAAGTGCTTTTAGCCCTTGCCGTGTCGCTAGCTGATTGAGTTGCCAGGCGCCTCCTCCCGTCCCAACTATCGAGGACGAATTGGAGGATATTCTGTCCAGGGCGTTGCCGATGACGGTAAGCGCGCCTGCGGCAGAGTGAGTATTTCTAACTACCTCATCATAACTTAGCTCTGGTCTGATTTGTCGCCTCATAGTAAGCAGGAGGTGTTGGCGCCCCTAGCGCGCATGCAAGTAGCTGAGGAGCTGGCGGCACGGCAAGAAGAAGTGTCCCAAGATGCCTGGGAGATTACCAGGGCTTTGGAGGAGCGGGAGTGGGTCAGAGAGTTGGCGGAGGAGATGGAGGGAGTTGCTGCAGAGAAGGCGCCTGCCATTGAGAGGCAGGCTGTAGCAGAGGGATCCGGCAAGGTAGGTCACGCTGGCAGCACTTTGAGCCCAGTGCTGCCGGCTAGCAAGTCGGGCTCGCCGAGGAAGCCGGCAGGTGCTTCCAAACGCAAGGTAAGTGCTGATTTTGCTTGCCGTTGCCGACGGTCGCTAACAACATTCATAGAGTCGCAAGGCGGCTCCTCAATATGCGGTGAGTGGTACTTTTTCTTTGGACTGGAATTACTAAGTTTTTGTAGGCGCCAACACAATGTTCCTTTGACAACAAGGAACTGCGAGGTTTGCTTTTGCCGCGTCGGGAGGAAGCCGTCCTTGACGAAGGACAGGAGGCCGGGGTCATAATGGAGGAAATGAAGGGGAAAAAGACCATTTCCTTGGCGACTCGGCAGGCCTTTAAGGAGGCGCGTGGAGCGGTAAGTAACTCTTCTGTCTTTTTGAGCTCTCGCTGACTTATGGCGCTAGTGTGACAAGTGCTGGGCGGATAACGACCCAGAAGGCTGCTGGTTCCCGACTGGGGCCCAGCCGTGCTATCGTTGTGGCGCCCTCAAACGCGCTTGTACTATTGACGGGGCAAAGAGTAGCGAGCGTGGCGGCGTGCCAGACGCTCTGGTCGAGAAAACGTTTTTGCACGCTGTTTTGGTCAGGAGGGCTAGGGAGTTTGTGGAGGGTCAGAAGCAGAAGGTCGCTGCCGGTGGAATGGCAGCCATTGGACATGCCTCCTTGGCGTTGCCGACGCGCCAAGGAGATGGGTCAGAGACAGTCGGCAATCAAGGCGCCGGCAAGCGCCAAGGGACTTTGGTCCCAGAAAAATGACAAGCCCCTTCCCCAAGCAAGGGCAAGGGCAAGGCAAAGCGCCCTCATGTGGTGTCGTCGCCTTCCCCTTCGCCAGCCCCTCAAGACACCGAGATGGAGGACTTGGAGAAGGCTTTAGCGGCGAGTCGCCTGCCTCCTCAAGACCCTGAGGCAGGCCCAAGCGGTCTCTTGTCGCCTATCCAGTTGGCGGTGAGGTCCCTTGGCGAGGAGCAGGAGGTAGGAGAGCGGGAAGCGGTTGGCGACTCGGCGCCGCCAGAGGAGCGAGGAGAGGCCCCCACCGATGTCGAGATGGGGGATGAGAAGGCAGAGGGAGCGGTAGCGGGAGGAAATGAAGACGCCGAGGGTGAAGAGAAGACCTTGGCGATGCAATGGGAAGGCGACGAGGTAGTGGCAGGCGAAGGGGAGGGAGCGGCAGGAGTTGCCAGGGAGGAGCCTGAGTGGCACTGGCTGCCTCCCTACAGTAGCGTTGCCCCTTGGGAGGTTTCAGACCCCGAGGATGTTGCCGGCCTGGAGCCTAGGCGCCCCATGGTTGCCAGAGTCAATCCCTTGTGGACTCCCCAGCCGCAGCCAACGGTCACTGGCGACGCTTTTAACTGGCTGGGACAAGACCTCGTGTACCTGGTGGTGGCACTTAACCCATGGGAGATGCTGGAGAGGTTCTCGAGGAGGGCGGCAACGATGGAGGCAGCAATGGGTCGGGAGCAGGAACATGTCTGGGATCAGCTAATGGCGCTAAGGTTGCGCTACTCCAACCTGGGTCGTAGCCTTCGTGTTCTCCGCGACTATCAGGACGATTGCCAAGCCGCCATGGATTGGCAGACCGCCAACAACATCTTGCCAGGCGATCTCCTACCTCTGCGCGACTCTTCTTTGCCGGTCTCCGACGACTCGTTGCCGATGGAGGATGAAAGCGAGTGAACGGACCTTAGCGTAGATAGGCTGTTTTTGTACATTGTTTTTATTGGCGCCTCAATTTTATATATTTTTGTTGTTTCCCTACCGAGTGGAGGAATTGAGTCCAATAATCTGAGTTAGCGTAGCGGCAGAGAGCAAGGAAAGTATAGCAAAGAGAAAGCAAGCGGCAAGTATTCTGAGGTAGGTTTTAGCAGGAAGAGTAAGATGAGGGACTTAGACAAATTTTAAGGAAAAAGGGAAACACTCAGTAAATCATCATAGCGAAAAACCCTTGGCGAGAGTTGCGCAGGGCGCTAAGTGCTGGCGACACGCTAGCACTGCGACTTGACTATGTACGGAATTGTCTGTTGGATATAGTATAGTAAGTATCGGCAAGAAACATAAGTAAGATAAGTAATAGAGTAAGAGAGCTTATCAATGTATTCTTTTCTAATCATTTTCTTCTTCTTCAACTAAAGTCGGCAAGTCATCATCGTCCAATAATTTGGTTTCTTCAAGTTCTCTCAACTTGGCGGTGTCAATATCTAGCGCTTCAAGCGGCAAGTCGATTTGTTCCCTGGCGAGATACGGCAATAGGCGAAAAGCGGCAACAGGTCGATGCAGTACTGAACCATCTAATTCACAGAGCACGTAAGCGCCTCCACGGTTACGAGAGATAACTACCAAGGGTCCCAGATAGCGCGGGCGCATTTTCTTGTTGTATGAGGTCTCGATTTTGGAGTTGCGCATAAGCACTAGCGCGCTCCTCGGGAAGTTGTAATCCTTGATAGTAGCGCTATGCTCGGTTTTGAATTGTAGGGCTGCTTGGTGACGGGCGCTAAAGACTACCTCGTGGAGTCGCTCTAAATCTTCCTTCCTTTGCTGGAGATCAATAGCTTGTCTGGCGATCAGATCGGTAGTTGCTAAGATGCTGTTGGGTGCTGGCTGAAGGTAGGTTGCTTCTATAATGTCGGCAGGAAGTAACGGATGGGTGCCAGTAGCCACGTAATAGGGGGAACAACCCATGCGCTTACGAATAGTAACTCTTTCCGACCAAAATACTGAATAGGTCACCTCACTCCAACAAAATTCGTCACCATCGACTGCCTTGAAGAGCGCTTGCCGAACGTCAAAGTGTGGTCTCTCTACCAAGCCATTGGCGCGTTTGTTGTAGCCAGATACTCGAATGTGATGGATGTTGTATTTCTTGGCGAGATATGTTAGCGCTTTGATAATTGGCGCACCATTATCCGTGACGATTTCTCTTAGCGCTCCCCAACGGCAAATGACGTCCTCAAATAGCCACTTGGCGACCGCGTCCGTATTTTCTCTCTGAAGCATTCGAAATTCAGGCCAGTGGATTAGCAAGCAACGACCTTAAATGATGTACTTGTAGCGACCAGACTTGGGCATATGCATGGTGTCGACGTAAATTTTGCTGAAGAGGGGAGCTGGCGTTGCCACGGTTGGCGGTATGAGTACTTGGCGTGTTTGTTGAATTTGGCAGAGGTGGCAAGTCCTAATGTACCAGGCGATGTCGGCACTAGCATGTGGCCACCAGAATCGTTCTAGCAGAGAAGCTTGGGTAGCGTACAGACCTCTATGTCCTAGTTCATCATGCATGGCGCGCAGGACTCATAAGCGACTTTCTGGCTTGATGATCAGCTTGTGAGCGCCATCTCGATTTCGTCGCCAAAGTTGGTTGTCGGTAAAGAAGAAATGGGTGGCATATCGGATAAAGGTCGCGTATTGCTCGTTGGTAAGGCCTGCGGGTCGCTTGAGGTCTTGTAGCCATTGTTCAACGATTAACAAGCGACTGTCTTCTGCCTTTGCTTTGGCAGATCGGGGAATGGCATCGTAGGTCAAGTTTCTGCTGTCTTCTCTTAGCGGATGGGGTTCCTGTACGACTTTTACTGGAGGCAAGTCTTGTCCAAGGATGCTTGCCGTGTAGAATGTGAGGGGTGCGCTAAAGATCTCGGGGCGGTAAGGGACAATGGGATGTAGAAGGATACTGGCAGGCTGTTGCCGTCGTAGTAGGGGAACTGGCTGTTGTATGAGGTGCATAAAACCGTGTAATCTGTCGATCCAGTCCTCGAAATTGCTATCCGCCTGGGGATCCACTGCCGGGTCGCCAGGCTGCCGTGGTCGCCTAGAAAGTCCATCTGGTCCATGGAAAGAGCTCTTGACATGTACCAATTCAAAGTGAAACATGAGGATAGCGACTACCCACCGGTTCATGCTAGTGGATGGCTGGATGTCGGGATTCTGCAGCATGCCTTTGATGTACCTAGCGTCGACTTCAACAATAAGATTCCGTACGCCAATCAAATACATCTTTAGCAACCGGAAGGCTTTGAAGAGTCCATAGAGCTCTAGCTTAGGCTGACTGTAGCGAGACTCTCTGTTGTTTAGCGTGATGGATCCAAAGCGGTTGTAGCGTTGCTGTTTCCGATTGTCGCTAAGACACTGACACAAGAAGTAGCCAACAGCAATGTACGAGGTATCCACCGCCAAGATAACAGGGTCGGCAGAGCTATAGTCGATAGGAACTAGGGGTTTGGCGTCTTGTAGGGCTTTTACTAAATCTCGTTGTGCAGTGACCTGGTCTGGCCCAAATTTGAAGGGCTCGTTAGCACGGGTGAGTCGGTTAAGGGCGTGTGCGCGATGGGCAAAGTTTTTGACGAATATCCTGAGAACGCCAACGGTACCAAGAAAGGCGCGAACTTCAGATAAGTCGCGGCAAGGACCCCATCGCTCCAGGAGTGCTAAGCGAGACTTGTCGGGAATACAACTGTCAGGAGTGCAGATGTGACCAAGTATTTTGAACCTTGGCATGCAAAGGAGAAGTTTGTGGCCGCTAAAGGTTCCACCGCTATACTTCATACATTGGAGAACTCGGTTGAGCAACTGGAAAAATTCCCATAGCGCTAAGCGAATGTTGGAGTTGTTGGGATGGGTCGTTGGTAAGCCGTTTACGAGTCGCCAGTCTTTGGGACCTTTGACGCCAACGTCATCAATGAAGCTAAGGACATTATGTGGTATCTCAGGTTGGAGGATGAAAGTGATGTCGTCATGGAATATAGGGACTGAGTTTGTCCAGCCCATCGGTAAAGTAACTAGGCGCAAGGCGCCAAACGGAGTTTGAAAAGTAGTGAGATCCCGGGAAGAAGGGTGTATCAGGCGTTCGTCGTAGCCAACGTAGAGGTCAAGGGTGGCGCCACAAATGCGCCCGGCAAAGGACTCGGCAACGTGGTCAGGAAAAGGCGGTACGCCAGAGTGTCGTATGGTGACTCTATTCAGCGGCTCGAGACTATGAACTATGCGTAGATTGCCATTCTTTTTGAGGACACAGAACCAACGGGAGCGGTAAGAACTATTGGAGGGCTCGTATACGCCAGCCTGTATCTTGGTCCTAATGATTTGGCAGACCTCGGCTTCGATCTCAGGCGGTAGCGGTCGGTTGTGCTCAGTCCACGGCACGTGAGGAATGGTCGGGATAACAACAGGTGGGAAGAAATCTGTACGTAGACTGCCGCGTTCCGAGTCTTCCCAGGCAAAGGCTTTGTCTTGCTTAGCGACGAGATCGGTAAGGACTTTCAACTCATCTTTGGTCAAAAATCCTGTATCATGCTCCTTCGTGAATTGTTGTTGGCGCTCCATGGTAAAACGTCCCGTGGGCTCAAAGGGTGGCGGATTTGGTGATAAGGTTGGTATGTCAGCAAGAGGATCGCCAATGATCTGGCGCTCGATTCTAAACGTCTTGGGAGAGTGCATAGCAATGGGTTTTGTTTTAAGCGCAACTGGCTTATATTTCTTTTTGACTTGAACCCCTTTCCTTTTGAGAGCGTTAGCTTGGTTATATGCAGAGGTGGAAAGGGGAATCGTAGCCTGTGGAGCGGCAAGTCCAAGAACGGCAGGAGACGAGGCTCCAGGAAGGGTAGTGAGATAAGTATCGGTAGACGCAATGTTTTGAAAGGATTCAGAAGCGGTAAGGTACAAGTAGGCAAGAGAGGAGTTGGTAATGTTTTGATTTTTCTGGGAAAGCTCTGCGTCGGTAGCAGGTAAAGTAGTTAAAACGTCTTCGTCAAGAAAAGCAGTAGACATAACATTTACAAGACCAGTAGAATGGTCATATTCCAGCGTTAGCGCTACATCTCCATGATCGTCGCCAATCACCTCCTCGATGGTCTGTGAAAACACCGGTGGGGAGGCTCGTTGGTGTGCTGGTCGGTAAACTCCGGGGTTTAGCGCAGGTGCCTTTCCATTGTCCCCTAGGGAACGTTGGCACCGTTCATCAAATTCCGGAATTGGGGTCGCTAATCGTTAGTGTCGTCTCGTCGTTGGTAACAGTCTTGACGACGGATCGTGCCAAGACATCGAAGGGTCTGCCAAGCAGTAGGTCGTATGCCGGGGAGCGTAAAATGTGTATCTGAAGATAAAACGTAATGTCGCCAAGGGTGCACGGCACATTCTTGGCGAGGCCTAGGGATCTGTCCACCGTACCGTTAGCGCTCTGCATGTTTAGTATAACGGTAGGGTCGTAAATAAGGCCCAGATTGTTAGCGACTTCAGCTGCCATAGAAATGATCTGAGACCCGCTATCCACAATCGCCTCTACCTCGTGCTTATTGTCTACGGTTAGCACGACTGAGCGGATAGCGTGCAATTCTTGAGCGACAGTAAGGATGGCGGGGTCCTCTCCATGGTCTACTGACCTAAGATAGGTCTCCACTGGGTCCACAGAGGTGGCGTTAGCGATGGTGTCGGCAGGAGAGTCTTCAGTGTCCAAAGAGTCGACGGTAACGGAAAAACCAAGGAGCGCGTCGTCGAGATCCTCGACCTCGGCAACAGTTGTCGCTAAGGGTCGTCAAGGAGTGACTGCCGTCTTGACTTGGTTACGAACGTCTGGGGCAATACTACAAAGTTCTTCAACTGATAAGGTAACGGCGGTTTTCATGATGCGGCTAAATACGTGGTTGGATTTCTCTATGTCGAAAATTGGCGCGGTAGGTCGGTAACCACCCTCGGGACATTTCTCGGGAGCGGCAAAGTTTCGTTGTGCAGGAGCATGATAACGGTTGGGAATCCCTGAGTAGGGATGGAGAGGCGGCAAAGGCGGTTCAGGAGCGGTAGCAGACGACGATGGTTCTGGAGTGGTAGCAGGGGTAGTAGCAGGCGGTGCGGCAGGAGCAGAAGTTGGTAGCTTGCTAGCGGGAGGCATTGGCTTGTATCCTTTAAGAGATTGTTTAGGCTGCTTAACTTCAACCCCATCAAAGACCTGATTCTTGAGCGAATCTAATTCCTGCTGTAGCTTGGCGATACGTTCTTCTCGTGAGAATGTAGGATGGTCACCAACGCTGTCGAAGTGTAAGACCTTGTGAACCATTTGCTGTTGGGTTGCCTGTTCAGGGTCAGTGTTGGCGTTGCCAGAAAGCGTGCCGGTAACGATTTGTCCTGGGTTGCGCCTATGCCATTCATCAACTCGCTCCTGGAAGGACTTCTTGTCTGGGTAGTTGGGGATGGTGGCACCAGTGGTGAGGACTATCTTACCGTCGATAGCCCGTCGAATCCTTCCTTGCCGAATGTAATTTTCGAGGGTAGCACAGCGTCCTCTAGTCATAGTGTGGCCAATTTCCCCACAGAAGTGGCAAGGGCCAGACGCAGGTACATTGGCGGGTCGGTTAGCGAGATTGGTGGTAATCATTGTTTCGATACGAGTCATGGCAGAAGCGACAGCAGCGGTAACGGCAGCATTGAGATCCTCCTTTTTAACGAAGTTGGCAGCAGGAGGTGGGATGGGAATAATACCGTTGGTTCGCTCAGGTGGTGGGCTTGTCCTAGCATGCTGCAGTCCAATGCCAGTGTCCGTCCCCTTGAGAACCTATTTACTGGCTTCAAAGACATCGGCAACGTTATAGGGCTCATCTGGGTGATGGGCCTGATGAACAATTTCTAGGCGACGAGCAATACAAGTCCAAAGCGAGGTCGGGATGCCTTGTTGGAATAGGTGACGTTCCTCGTTAATGTATAACTTGCCGTTTTGTACTAACCACCTAGCGATCTTTTGGAATTTGCGGTAATACGTGGAGAATGCGCCAAGGGACGATGTGCCACTGTCAAATGATTCCTGTACTAGTTTCTGCAGCTTGTTTACCAAGTATCGGGTAGCCTCTTCTGTGCCAGGGTACAACTGAATCACTGCCATCTTCCAGCCTTCATACGAAGCACCTTGGGCTGGAACAGGTGGGGCAGCAGGAACAAAGGCAGCAAACTCGGCAAGGCCAGTCCACGTCTCTGCCGTGTCGTACGATACGTATCTTGCCGCGTACTCCTTCATCTGTGTGTGGTTGGTAATACCACAATCCCTAAACAAATACTCCAATTCCTTGAAATACTGGGAGAGCTCCCGTGGCTTGGACTCGTCCCATTTTGGTGCCGAGAAGTGGTTGCGTGGCGGCATGCGCTGGACTTGTTGTTCCATAGTGACTGTGGTAACGAGTTTGGTTAGCGGTAGTGGGGAAGGAGTTCTAGAGATTGGCGACGGGGTAAGCGAAATGAGTTGTGAAAGAGGCGTTAGCGGAGTAATGGGGGTGACTGGTTGCGGTATGGTAAATGGCAACGCTAAGGGGTTGTCGGCGCTATAATCGAGGGAATGCGGGAAGAGATCAGGAAATGCGTCTACAGTGGCGTTCTGTAGTTCCTGTGCGAGAGAGAGACCCGGTAAGGCACCAGGTGGTTGTGGATTTGATGGGTGGGAAGGAGCTATGCCTTCTGCCGACTGTTCTAGCAGGCGGCGCCTACGCTGGAGACGGGTTTCTGGCAGAATTCTGCCCTAGAGAACCCTCGCGGTGGGCTCCAATTTGATGACGCCCAAAGTTTGGTCAGTAACAAATGTGACTATAGTGTTACCGTACCAATTGCTTGCGTTGGGCGTGCTAAAAGTAATGTGAGGAGTCCCGGGCAGGTCCCAGATAACACGCCTGTGAAAAAGGGGAAAAGTCGGTAACGGAGTTGGCAAGTGTAAAGCGCTAAGGTAAAGCGCCTAGGAGGAAGCGGTAAGCGAACACGGCAAGGTCAATGGCAAGAACGCAGTATGCTTAGCGAGGTCTAAGCGTCGATAATGCCTGCCGTAGTTGCAAGGCGCGAGTGTGTCGAGTGTTGGCGAGCGTCTGTAACTGCCAATGAGTTCGACGTTGCCGACCATAAATGAGATCTGAAGCGTAAGGGAGACCGAGGAAAGGGGAGCAGGAAACTCTGGTCTATTCTTCGATGGTGTATGTACAAGTCGGTAAGTACTTTTTATACTACAATGAGTTCGCCGTCGCCTAGTGGCTAATGACGCCAGAGTGCGGTAAACTGGAAAATTTCATAGGGATAGCTTCAACCGTTTCAGATCCCTACCATCCATTCAAGAGCCTTAGCGACGCCAGGCGACAGATCGCGGAGCTAAACCATCAATCCATCACCCTTCTGTCTGTCCAAAAGGCTTAGCGGTGTCAGGCGCCAGATTGAGACGCTAAGCAATGTCAGACGCCAAGATCAAACACCAAGCTGTCCGTCAGTTTTTGATAGATCATCAGGCTTCTTCCTAAGCGCTGTCGTCAGTGACTGATGCCATCTGTCAGTTGTCATTCTTGCTGCCGTCGGCACTATCACTGATCAGATCTGCTTCTTGCCGTGTGCGGCCGTCAAATATTGCCAAAATTGAATAATTAGCACGTGCTAAGGTATCCCGAGTCGGTGCCGCGCTGCCGTCGCCTGCCGTTGATGTGCTGATCCTGTATGGGGTCCTATCAGTGTATCATATTTTTGTAATGTAGAAGTCTTTTTACATAGTCTTTGGTGGCTTGTCTGGTGGACTGGGGTGCATTACATACTCCTTCTGGTTGGACATGTGTGTAGGGGAATTGGCAGAAATCTAATATGTGTTCCCAGTCCTGTATCCTTTTATTTACTCCCTGCATGACCTCTACCTTCCTGTCTCTTCTCCTTCTCCATCTCCCCTTTTCTACTCCCATTTTCTCTTATTTATCATCTATCTTTCTCTTCCTTTCCTCTTCATCCTACTCCACAATCTCTCTTTATCTTTCTTATTTTCTTTATTATTGATTGTTGGTATTGTTATTTGTGTCTTCTTCTTCCTTGTTTTTGTGAATGCTCTTGTCTTCTCTAGAAATTTGACCATAGCTTTGAAACCTTCTTTTGTAACCAGCAGTTTTCCAGTTCTATTTGTTTGTCTGCCTCTTGCAGTATATTTCAGTATTCTTCATATCTTGGGCAGGCTTGGATTATGTATTTGCATATTTGAAACCATTCTCTGCATGGGCAGCCTATTGGTTTGTTAGGGACAAACTTAGCATAGTATTCACCACTGCATAAGTCTCCTGAATACCTCCCTTGAAGTGTGGGTTACATGTTCCCTTGGCTTCCAGTTGCAACCTGTTTGCCACTATAAAACCTCTGTGGATGGCATTCTCTGCCAATCTTCTTGCCACTTCTTAAGAGTGTCTTCTTTCATCTTTTTCTTTGCATTGGTTAGTGTAGCATAGTCTTCTGTTTATATCTCCATTCTCCTCTTTGCTTCTTTGTTTGCATGTTTGTTGCCTATAATGTCTTTGTGTCCTGGGCACTACTCTATGCTGAACATCTATTTCACTTGTCTTTGGATGAATTTGTCTAGCTTGTAGATGGTCTTTATTATGTGTTTCTGGCCTGGGGCTAGTTTTGGCCCATATATTGATGTCACTGCAGCTGTATTGTTAGCAAAAACATGTGTTTTACCTGATTATGCTGTCTTGTGTATTCAATTGCTGTTGTCATTGCTTGTGCTAGTCCAACCAGTTTGGTGTCATATACCTCTGCTTTGTGGCCCATGCCTCCTCTGTTTGAGAATACTTCTCAATCTTGGTGGTACCCTACTATATCCTATCCTGTATTTTAGTCTCTTTATCTGGTATGTCTTTGTGCATCAATCCATTTAAATCTATCCAAATCCTGCAGATTACTATGATGTGTTATATACTGATGTGCCATAACGATTGTCTTAATAACATGTGGTCAATGCTTGACTTTGACATTACATAATTTGGATGACCATGTTGCTATGACATGATCTGCTGCCTATGCTGTTTCATTTTTAAACTGAAGGGTAGTTGCTACTCACAAAATAGCAATGATATCAGTAAATAGTGGTGGTTTCTTTTTGAATGTCCTATAAAACAGTTAGTTTGCCTTTTCTGAAAATGCAGATAATATATAATATTTATGCAAACTTGTCAAGAGAATTAAGCAGTATTTCAAAGTTGTGAGCAGATATTCCAGTTCTATCCAAATCAAGTATTTAGCTTCCATTGGAGAGTGCATCTCTGAACTATCCACTCATTCTTTTCAATCTAGCTGTATTGAGCTTAAATTTAGTGTCATGAATTTGGACAATGACTGCCTGTTTAGCCCCCCAGTGCCTTGATTGATTAGAACACACTTTTTGATGTTTTGTAGATTGTTTGGGTATGGATCAGGACTAGTTCAGAGGGTACATCAAAAAGTGCTAGGTTGGTCGATCATTGTTACTTTCATCAATGATAACCTGTGTTTCAGAGTAGACAATAAAATCTGATTGTCCTCATGCAAGGCTGATTCAGATGGAGTATTTATGCTAGAAGTAGATTTTGGCCTGTTCCTAGTAATCTTTGTTGCTGATGATGATATGACACTGTACCAGCAGTCAGAGACACAACATGCACCAGAAGTCAAAATAAACATTTAATTATAAGGCTGAAAACTGTAAGCCTCCTGGTAGCAGTCTCAACAAATTATATCTCCAAAAACACCCCAATAATTACACAGACAGTACAGAACAAAGGGCAGGGACCAGCTCAAGCTATCCACTCAACAATAGTCCAACCACTGTAATGGGGAGGGGAAGCATGGGAGCTGGCAGAAGTGATGAAATGGGATCAATTTGTGATGATCTAGATCAAGATCAGATCTGACAATGCCCAATTTGACATGACTGAAAGAGGAAAGGAAAAGAAGCATGGAGGGATGTCAAAAGAAGCATGGAATGCAGGGAAGTGCTAAAAGGGGAAAGAAGGATCTATGAATGGGATCGTGCTAAATGGAGCTGAAGCAAATGGGGAAGTGGCAATCAGAGACATCTAGAGGAATGGTAGAACTGGTGGCACCAAAACATGCCTCCCAAAAGGGAAATTGGACTATCAAATATGTTCTGGAGGCTGGGGAGTTGACAACAAAGAGTCAGGTGTAGATAGTGGTCTGTGCACCAGGAAAACAGTATAAATAGCCCAAGTTTAGTAGAGAATAGAGAGGCATTTGATAGGCAAAGGCTCAGTAGTTCCCAGAGAGTGAATCACCTAGGCTAGAGTTTATTGAACCTGTTCTTGGAAGTCTATTGGAAAACAAAGGCTTGGTAGTTCCCAGGGAGTGAACTGCTTAGGCTGGAGTTGACTGAGAACCTTCTACTGCCCACCAGAGTATTTGATATTCTGAGAAGCATCCAATACACCAAGGTTATCATCAAGCAACAGTGTGGATTAGAGGGAACTTTCTGAGTTACCAATAAGCCCCAGAACTACAGTAATACTTGCCACCAAGTACTACAATGAATTTTGTAATTGATGCATGCCAGTATTGAACCTACCATCAATGTTGAAGATCATATTATATCTGGAATCTGTATGAAAAATAGTTGTTTTATTTGAGTTCCAGAGGCCTTGGCTTTGTTAGCTGGATGTAAATGTGATGAGAGCATAGATTGTGGTTCATTTTGGAATCTTCACCTTTATCAAGTCTCAATTCTGGTAACATACTCTTCAAGTGATCCTTAGCTTCTTAATAACATTTTATTGACATTCAAAGTGATAGATCTTAGCAAGGTCAGGGAAAGCAGCAATCAATAGTATTGAGTGTGTGAAGTTAGAGATATCCACATCTCAATCCATAGTTAAAGAAGTGCATTCAAATTATCTTATTATTGGCACACAATTTTTGTGCATGCGGCAATATAGGAAAGTTTCACATATAGTTAGGAGCTCATGGAGATTTTGACAGCAATTTAGTGCAGGTGTCTGGTGGTGAGCAAAAACTGCATACTATGTATCTTAATTATAACAATGTACTCTAGCTATAATAGTATCTCTAATATTGTCAATACTTGTGAATAATTACTCACATCTCTGTAGTTGTTCAATATTTTACGCCTGTTATTTGTGTGTAAATCTACTAATTAATATCTCAAGTCCCTTTTCTATGCCTATCAAGGTCTTAGAAATTGACCTGACTATAATTCTAGTTAGCAAGACGTATAAGCTAGGACAAGAGAAGAAGATCATACCCTTTTTTAGCTGCCCAGCTTCTTTTCATACTCACTATTCAATATTGCAAGCACAGACTGATTGACCATTGTGGTATTCCTGAACCATGCATGCATAGTTGTTCCAAATGTCTGTGTTGCTACACTGCCTGGCTTGTCCAGCACACTATCAGTGAGGTATATCAGCATGGAAGACAGTGTAAGTACAGAGACCATGCAGAGGTTGGTGTTGCTATTGCAAGCAATAGTGACATTGATGTTGCTGATTGGCTACCTGTTGGATGCAAAATTGTCATCAAATATCTGTAGTTGTATATTCAATGAGGTGGGCAGAAAGAAAGGAGAGAAATACTTGGCCAGCCCAAATGAAGTTATTCTTCTAGAAAACAAAGCTTACAAAGAGATACAAGTGCTATACACTTGACCTTGACACTTGGTAGACTCTAATTCAGCTGCTGGATACCTGATCCACCAATCACAATCTGTATGCTTAAATTGTTCACACCCAACAGGTTTATAATGTAATTGATGCATCCTACATGCATGGATGCTTCATTCTCATAGAACCCATAGCAAGGCATAAAGTTGTTTATGCCATTTGTGCCAAGATCAAAGATCTGTGTGTTGTTAGAGGAACCAAGACACTTGGCAGCAATGAGGGCCATGTAGTATGAATAGGTTGATCCAACAGTCTATTGATGGAATGCTGACTGGTTAGTTGGAGACAGGGTAAACAGCTATTAATTACCATGAATTGATAATTTCCAGTAGACTAAATGACAAAAGGCAAAACATACATTGTAAAATACATTTTGCCCACTAACATGTATCATCGCACCTACAAAATTATTAAAGGCCATCTGAAACACAAATCTAGACTCCATAATGCTAACCCAAACACATTGCTGGTCTCTAGAAACCCACCACATGAACCTGTGTTGATCTTTATCATATACAGCTGCTTTCTATTCTACATTGCAAAGTTTGTAGAGTTGAGGAACTTTTGCATAATGCTGTGACTGGAGTACTGCATGGTATGGCTCAAGAAGTTGGGAAAGATTTCTTGGAAATTAGGGTTAGTTGTGAGCTGTCTCCTGGATATTACTACCTACATGGATATTGACCTACTCTGAGCATTCTTGAAGGTTTGCCATGAGACTGAGGAAAGGAACTTGAAGAAGGATGCTAATTGTGATTGTAAGTTGTGAAGTACATAAATGTAGTACAGGTTGACTGATAAGTTTGTACCCACTGAAGTTAAAGAGGTTTGTGAGCCTTGTACAGAAATAATGAAACCATGCATACTCACATAGATATTTCTATTATGATTCATTTTGGCTCTAGAGTGGTATGATGAATTATTTGACAAGAGTGAGGACTATAAAAGCATATGCAATCACACCAGTATAGTTGAAAAATTTGCAATAAAAATATTTATTCATTTATATATTTAGTAGCATGAGAAACTTGATCACCTTGTCAAAAGTGATCAAGCACAGCCACAAGCTCTTTTGGCACTCACAATCAGAGTGCCCATACTGAAATCAATGCACAGTACCACTCTGGCCTTTTAGCTTAGATTAAGTGTAGTCACATATGCTCAGCTTCCAAGGCCATGCACACATCCAAAATCAGCTCAACTGTTGTGGCTACAGAGCTTCAGCATTTCAAAGTGTTTTGAGACAGTTCTCATAATAGCAACTAGTCTACTAATGCAAAATGTGTTATTTACTCTATGTAAAGTAGTCCAAAATGGAATTCAGACTGAACTTTATTATATTTCAACTCCACAAGTTCACAGAGTACATGGGGCAAGAGCTACACTCATGTGCACTTTGTAAAAGTAGTGTATAATTTTTAATTGTTTTATTTGAATGAAAACTTAAAGTTATCACTTGAAATGGGTGCAAATAAGTATTACTACTAAAGCCCAAAGACAATCTGTGTGCTATTGGCCTAAGATGTCTACTCCCTGGGAACTCCAAGCCATGGCAAGTCGATTGCTTGCCCGACTCCCCCATTTTCCTCTCCCTTTTATACCTCTGTCTTCTATGCACAGACCATGCTTGTCCCGCATGTGATTTTGTCGTTTCGTCATGCTCCCGGGCAGTTGGTTAGCATGGTACTGAGCCTGGCTTGCTGGCTAATGGTTTGTCCGTTCTCTGGTGCATGTGGTCACATCCTTTTCATGGCTAATCCTTCTTCCCCTGCCTTGTCTTATCTTGTCCCTCTGTGTCCCTTGTTCCTTCTCCCAGGCTTGCTTTGTCGTTGTTTGTGACCGTGGCGGATTGTGCTGCATTGTCAACGTTGAGGGTTGAGTGATATAAACAGGGCAAGTTGAAAGTTGAGTTGAGATGACGTTGTGATCCGACAGGGCTTGATCCAGTGTTTGTCCCGAGATCTAGCCCATGCCAAGCACTGCCACCATTGGCTGTTGCTGTTCAACTCCGATCGAGGCTTTCTCACTGCGCATTTCTCTCTTGGCCTACTAGCTTGTCACTACATAGCTTGGGTTGGGTGTTCTGGTGAGTGGTCCCTTGAGTCTACAGTTTTCGACTTGCGCTTACAGTTTTCAGCGTTCTTTTTAGGTATATTGGGGACCTCTTTATAGCACTCTTTTCTTTTTGTCTGCCTCAAGCAAGGCAAATGTATCACTACATTGCTCATTGTCCTAGACAACAAGTTCAGCATTCTGCAGGAGGAGCCCTGTGATCTGTGTCAGGGTCAGTAGCTGTACCATGCATCACTGCTTTATTCATGTTGTTTTTTACTACAGCTTCTTCTCCAGATCACTACATAGGACTCACCATCATTGTCAGTGTTGGTGTGGCTGTTCAGTGCTGCAGCCCAACAAATCATACTTCTTTTCACCAAACCTTTATCTAACACAACTAGCTTCACTGCATCTGCCCCCCATGGCAGTTTCATCAAAGTTACAAGTTTTTTTTTATTCTCAGTACTCTCTTCTCTCATCACTACAAGTGGGGTCTTCTATCTCTCTTACTGTCATGTGTATTCTGAAGACTTCCAATCATACTAAATCTTGAGTGGGGCTTATCATATTTGTCTGAGATGAGAGATGCTGTGTTTCCATAAGCAAACTCAAGAAGGACACTTTTATCTTACAGGCTCATTTATTGCCTTGCATGGTTCTGATATATGAAGTCAGAGAGGCTTTTGGGGTGACTATGCTTTGGAGAGGAAGCACCAATCCTTTCTTACATCAAGATCAAACATGATTTGAAAAAAAAGTCCATATTTGTTGTCATTTTGACATTCTGCATGGCACTATTTGTATGATGGGCTGGATCAGTTCCAATCTATTCCAAAGATGAGCCTGAAGGGATATGATGCTTTGTACATATTGTTTGTTAGTTACAATTCTTCTATAAAATGCCTGTTTTTGCACTATTTTGTCCTATTCCTTCTTAAGCTATTGTCCAAGCCTCAAATTGTTCATCACCCTACAGCTTGTGCCATGCTTTCATCTTCTTCTTTGTCCTCCTCTTTTGATTCAGTCTTTGACCATATAAACTCTTGAGCAACCACTCTGTCATCTATGGTCTCTTTACTGTCTTCTCACAAGTCAACTGGGGCCAATGCCTCACAGGCTTTTGCAATTTGTGTATTTGTGCAATCGACCACAGTTGAACCAGATCTTGTAACTCATACCTTTGACACCTACTCCCAAGACAACTATTTGAGATTCTGTGTCTCGAATTATGCAAGTTCACAAGACATGCCATTTAAGAAGTAGAAAGAGACGAATATTACTGTTGAAGGCAGAACAGTCAATTTGTCCATCTCTGATGCCAACTAATTTTATCTGAAGCAAGAGGACATAGACCTGTCAACAGTAAGCCTCTTTTGATACCCAATTCAATGCTCTCAAATTGACTCTACTCTCAAGCCCATGACAACCTTGCCCAATGTTGCCTGGTACCTTACAACATTCTTGCTTGCAGGCTTTCAAGTTGTCACTTGCACACCATTAGTTGGTGGCTATATCATCTTCATGCTCAAATGACCCCCCTTCAACTACATCTTTCTCTTGACAACCTCTAGTTTTACTTCCTCTTCTATGGCTTCAAGCAGAAATGTCTTCACCCTTGAAGAGTGGAAAACCATTTGGGCTACCTGGGACCTGATCACTCTTCAGATGATCCCTCAAGAGATGCTTCACCAGAAGCCAATTGACCTTTGTCACAAGTGTTTGTTCTATAGTGTACACATACCAATGTGAGTAATGTTGTTGTCATAGTCCAGCTCATATATATCTTTATGTTGCATAGATTCCTCAATATGCTTTTATCCAAGGCTATTGGTGGAGGTGCAAGTGAGCCCCAGCACTTCTGAAACATCTTTGAGATATGTTTGTCTTACTCTTTACTTATCTTTGCCTTTCTCACACTCCATCTTAACAGCAAGGCATCAATCCTCACATCAACAATCCAGATCATTGTCATGTAAGTTTTACATGCCAGGGAATAGAAGTAATGCTTATGTAGGATCCATCAGAACCATTCTGAAGTTCCAGAGAAGGAGGAAGATTGGCCCAACTTTGAAACCATCATTGGTTTCTATAACAAAGTTTGCTCCAGGCTCATTGGTTTATACAATGATTTTTAAACTGGCAAACAACATCTTATGCAGAACATTGTGAGGACACTTGTTATGACCATTGAGCACAAAGGATTCCACATCTAGGTACAATCTACTTCATTTATCTTCTACATTTTTTGCACCTAACCATATCACATTGTAGACATTGTTATATATGCTCATTCAATGTGCAGGCACTGGAATGCTCCTACCTCTGAGATTTACTGCACTTGCCTGGGAGAATTTTGCCTAATAATAGAATATAGCCCCTGTGCCATCTACCTCCACCATTGTCCTTAGTCCTGCCACTATTCTAATTGGCCATCAGGGCTCAGAGGAGGACAATTTGTTGCCTAGTATGGCAGAGGACATTGACAACCATGTATTTGGTTGAGACAACAAGAGTCCTGAGAGAAAGTTCAAGGTGGTGCCATTCCATGCTGAATGGCATTTCATCCACCAATAGTGAATTTGAGGCTTTGGAAAAAGAGAGGTGCAGATTTCTCAGCTATCTCTGCCAGTTAGATGTGCAACAATGGTGAGGAGGGGGCATTGGAAAGAGAAATGCTTATGCAAGGTATGTATTCAATAGTACTATAGTCATCAGTACTTGAAAATTTCTTTAACAATGCAAACACTTCATGTATATCAACTCTGCATCATCATCTATGGACCTATGGATATGGGCCAGAGATACATTGAAGACTATCATATCCAGAGGCTAGAGCTTGGTACTCTGATAGACGATTTGACTAGAGGAAGTTGCATCAGAGTAACTTTAGTTCATGGTTTTGCAAACTGACCTGGATTTAGACAGAGGAAGCTGCTATTGTTTAGCTGTTTGTCAAAGCCAAACATCATCCTAGAGTGGAGGCACCCCAAACAAATTGGAGTCGTCCAAATCTAACTATGAAATAGAGAAGTTCACCATAAATTTGAATCAAATGTTTGTATAGTGGCATCTCAAAGAGCATCATTAAGTAATATCTGAGTACCCTGACAATACTCTTACATTAAAAACAGTAGTGTTGATGTTAGAGGAGATATGCATGAGCCTGTGCCTGGGCTTCCTTCATCAACGAGATAGGCAGTATCTGCATTCCAACTGATGGTAGCCCCATTCTTAGTGAAGAAACCAAAATTAAAACCTCTGATATTGTTCTACACATTCAATGCAATGAGAGAATTAAAATCAAAAAGGTCTTACAATGACAATTTTCATATGATCCCTCTATTTGGTGTTGTTCTGTTGTAATCCTGGCAGATTACAACTACTTATGTCACACATAACATACATGACAAAACCTTAATGAGCTGGATAAAAGCCACCTTGTCATAGAATACTGATATGATTCCTGTTCCTCTAGTTCCCTTCTTTTCTTTTCCTTTCTCTATATCTCTTTCTCTTTCAATTCTATTGAGACTGTATCCTTAAGTTGACCAAATATAACATAGTCCTGTTCTGTGTTGGTCTGAAACCATACAGCTTTATACATTTTTTTTGAACATTTCACTACATTACTTCTGTCTTAACTTGCTCTTCAGTGTAGTTAGAACAAATAAAGAAGTGAAAGTTATATCAACTAGTCACACTGTCCTGTCTATCCTTCCCCCCCTCATCTTTAAACACTTATCGTCAGGCACATTTATTGCATTTCCTGTCCCCTCTGTCTCTGATAACAACATTGTCCTCATCCTTACTGTCACGACCCCTCCCCTCTGGGTCCACCCTGGGACACCCCCAGAACCCCATCTGGGACTCTCTCTCCAACCCCACAAACATGCCCCGCCATCACAACTACCAACACTGCCATCACACACATCAAAAGCTGCCATCACCCAGCACCCCCAGGAACCTCGCATCACGGACCCTGGAATCAACCACCATCAAACCACAATCAACGATCAGATCACACTACTGGCTTCCAGGCCATCACGCATCACGCATCACGCCTCCAATTGATTGCGCACCCCACATGTGTGATCCCAGTATACAGTCCCCCTCCCGCTACTCAATGCCCTCCAGAACTTATCCCAG